>JAUMHG010000172.1:80212-121681 GCA_032359395.1 Enteromius anoplus | reverse complement strand
TCTAGCTCCCAGACACCAATCATCCAGCCGCGAAGGGTCAGCTGAAGGCGCATGCGGCACCTCCAAACCGATTCGCTCCGCGTCGCTGAGGAGCAGAGCCGACAGTTCGGTATCCACCGTGCACGTGAAAATACTAGTGACCTAAGACTTTTGCACAGTCCTGTACCTTCAACAAAACATCTTGTGAAATGTCACAGAATGTTATATTTATTTCAGAAAAGACAACAATAAATTAAGTTAACGGAATTGGACCCCCTTTAACCCAGACCATTTGGGAGGCCATAAACTATGGGCCCAGGGCTGACTTGACACACACTTGTTTTGTAATACAGCACAAGAGTCATGTGTGATATTCAGTCTGAAGGCTTTAAAAGCAGCTCTCCACTAAAAACAAGAGAGTCTCCTATCCTTTTTATGTGGTTTAATGCACACCTTAAATTCCTTCATCAGTGATGAGGAAAAGGACTAACAGAGATAAATACACTTTCACTACCAGCTTTAGCTGTAAAGTTCAGCCACAGTGAGGTGAAGGAGTCGTCTGCATGGGGTAGGATAAAGTGCTTCTGGAGAGCTGATGTTGCTTGGTGACGGCGTATCACCAGCTCTGGTCTACAGCTGAAGTCGTGATGCTGCGAGATCCTTGTCTGGAGTGCGGCTGCATCATTGACTGCCACCTCTGTGCTTTGTGACAATATTGTTTGCGCGTCCTGCTGTTTTCCCAGCACTCCACTTCCAGTTACAGGAAAGAGAGGAAAATCACAGAGAAGAGAAGTCTTCAATCTTGTTTATGAGCAAAGATGAAATTAACAGGGCCTTGTACTCTGACCCGACTCCATTAAGAAAATTGGATTTGAGGCAGAGAAAAACAGATTGACATGAATAGTAATAAGACAAAGAAAAGAGAGGACACATTTGTGTTACTATTACTGTAGTATGATTGATTTACTCTTATAGTTATTATTAATAATTTGGATTGAATGTTATTTCTGTATATTTATATATTTAAAGAATTAAGAATTGTTTTGTATTTTATATTAGCTATATGTATATATATCATTTCTTTTTTACATAGGTTTAGTTTTAGTTATTTTAACATATCTTTGTAATATTTTACATATCATATTTCAGTTTATTTTATTTTTCATGTGTTAAATAGAGTTAAATCAGTGAATAGAGAGGGGAAAACTTAATTAATTTATAGTTCATAATACAGAAACTCCATTCAACCATTGCTGGTATTAAAATGTTAGGTTTTTTTTATTAACCTTATGAATAAATTACAGTTTTAAAGCAGCTTTACAGTAATAAACAGTAGAATCGTGCTTCAATAATGCAACTGGATTCAAAACCCTAAAAAGACAACATCAAACAGTTATTAATTAGTTTATTGTTGATTCGGTTTGGTTCAATAACTGTGTAAAGTTCATCAATTATGGAATGCCTTTTTATTCATCTATAAATCATCTCTGGAGAAAACAGACTGTCTTAATCCTACTGGTTTTAACATTGATGTGTATGTTTTTCCCTCGTAGTTTACGGGCATAACATGAAGAGTAGCAACGATTTTGTTGGGCGCATTGTGATTGGCCAGTTCTCCACCGGGCCGCAGGAAAGCACACATTGGCGCCGGCTCCTGGGCTCTCAGCGCACGGCGGTGGAGCAGTGGCACAGCCTGCGCTCCCGTGCTGAGTGTGACCGCGTCTCTCCGGCTTCGCTCGAGGTCACATAATACTAACGCAGCACAGGCTCTGCAGCTGGGATAGACATCTATGGTAAAGAACTTCAAATACAAACATCTGGGAGTGTCCCGGAGTTTCTGTGCATAATTTTATTGGTATTAAAACATTAACTAATAGAATAGTGGGCTCTGTCTTGATGTTATTTGTGCTCACTCTTCCTTACATTATTATAATGGGGAGATGTAGACCGTAGAAAAAAGCTCTGTTTATGATGACGAGCAGAAGCCTGCTGTCCACGTTTTCTTTTTATCACATTGATACTATCTTAGATGGGAGCTCAATAACCTCATCATCATCTGATCCTCGGCTGCGTTCAGGCTGCTCAGGTGTCCAGAGGAAGAGCCGCTGTGAGACTCGGGCAGTTGAGACCATACCTAACCACTTGGTTTGGTCTGCAGTGTTTTAATAATCATATTGTTTCTTTTTTCAGATTACAATATGATTACAGTTCTTGAAGTAGTTTTAAAATGGTCATTTTTATTGCCTGGTTTGAATTTTACAAGTACAATTTTACGCCAAAGCTTGGTTTGTGTTTTGTGACCCCTATGACTGTTCTTCATGCACATATTGATCTTTGATCGTGTTTCAGTGTTTGTGAGTGTGAGTGTGCGTTTGGTAAATGTTTGAACTTACGGCAGCTGAAGTTTACAGAAACCCTAAGAGGCTGTGCATTATTTTATGTTTAAGTTTTTTTGTTTTGTTTTGTTTTTTTCTGTCATCTCTCTAACATCACAAATGTTTGCAGTAAGAAAGATTTGTTTTAAAAGAAATGAGTGTGTTTATTCAGTAAGGATGCATTCAGTTTATCAAAAAATTCTATTTCAAAAAATCCTGTTCTTTTAAATTTGTAAATCTGAAAAAATGTGTACCACGAATTATACCAAAAAAAAAAGCAGCATATTAGAATGCTTTCTGAAGGATCATGTGACGATTTTTGGCTGAGATACAACTATTGGAAAATCTGGAGTCTGAGGGAGCAAAAATATCAAAATGTTGAAGTTGCCCAAATAAAATCCTTAGCAATGCATATTACTAATCAAACATTAAGTTTTCATATATTTACAGTAGGAAAATTAACAAAATATCTTAAAGAGAAAGATGGATAATTTTGACCCATTCAGTGTAGTGTTGTGCTGGCTACTTCTGACTGGTTTTGTTATCCAGGGTCACATAGTTTTACAATATTACTGTTTTTACTGTATTTAAAAATATATATATATATAACCTTGCAGGCATGTGAGATACTATGTAAAAATAATAGTTGTTATGTTATATAATTATATTTACGTATAAAACATACACAGATGCGATTTGTTTTTTGTTTTTTTCAGAACTAGAAAATGATATAATGACATACGTCTTCTTAAGGCTTCTGTAGAGGTTTGTGTCACCTTGTAAATGGCTAAGTGTTTGTGTCTGCTCGTGTGAACATGCTTTCACAGCTTGGGCAATATAATGCCATGCCAAGAAGGTGCAGATACATGCATTTCTCTTTGCACTGTTGCCTTCACTCCACGCTTTTGCCAAGTTCAGTTAATGTACTGTATTGTCATCATCTCTGAGCTGTATTTTGTCTCCAATCTTTCTCAGTCAGTCTATGAAGTATGTAAGCATAATTAGGATATCTTTAGGGTGAAAAAAATATGTACTTAACATAGAATTGAAGTGCAATCAGAAACATAACTGTATCTGTCGTCTTAATCTTTCTTCTGTGGTCAGTCCAGCTGTATGTTTCCACCAATGCCAATGTTAGTGTAGATGATTAAAAATGATTAGAGTGGTAATATTAATACACGATAATAATAATGAAGCTGTGCCAGTGAAGATATGTATTTATTTATTTATTCAGATTTTAAAAAGCATATAATAATAGCTATATAATTATCTCGAAAACATATCTGTATATATTTATATCTTGTGCGAAGAATTGAACAAAGCATGTTGCAATATAGATGAAATAGAATATAGATGAATCATGAGAAATAAAAAAAACTTCACTGACAGAAAGAGTTTGGTTGCAAGGGTGACTGTTTTTAACTGTCTTCATCATATTCTAAACAAAAATGTTTAGTCCACCGTGTCTGCTCAGAAACTTCTGAGAGTTTGTTCTACTGATGCTGTTCACGGAATGGTTTATTAAGTGTGACAAGAAATAAAGCAAACCTCTGATCAGCAGAATCCCTTTAAAGGTCTCTTTTACAGAGATTGTAATGTGTGAATCAATCAGAGGCATGTATTGAGTGAGGAAAGTGTATTTTGTTTGTTCCATAATGCATTAAAGTGGTGTTTATTACTGGACTTCTCCGTTTGTTTTAGTGTGCTTTTTATTTTTATGGTATGACATCTGTAACAAAAGTGACCTTTTCCTCTGTTATCCATTTAAAACATTTGTTTAAACCAGTCTGCAATTGCAGGGATGACCCTGGCAATACACTAATTAAATCACACACAAAAAAGATTCAGGCTTGTTTGTGTAAAAATGTTCTCTCTGCACGCTTTAAGAGGTAGATAATTACTCTGAGGTTTACAAGAGGGTAGATTAATTACTCTCTTCAGCAACAGGGGAACAGCTTAACCCCACTGTGCACATGGGTCAGGCAGATAATCATCAAAACTACCTTGTTTATGAATCTACAAATTAAATATTCCTCTTGACATGTTTAAAAAGAGGTTTTATTACTAAATATTTTCATGCAGAAAAGCTATTAAAACCAGACTCAGAAAAGATTTATTATTTAATAAATTATCTTTTATGGTCCATGAACTTAATTTTCCAATTTTTAAATGTTGAACTATTCAATTCATTATCACATTTTTAAAACAGATGCCATGTATGAGACAATGCAAAGAATCAATTGCAATGGTCAAAGATGTCTATATCTGCATAAAAACAATGGATGATAACTGATTACCGATTGCTATTATTTATTATTATTAAACTTACTATTTTGTGACAGTGTTGAATTACTTTGGAAGTATAATACAAATTCCTTCCTGTCCTTCCAATTCAACATACTTAAAAATACAGATCAGCTAATGTATTGAAAAGTTTTGGAGAGAGGGATTTTGGGAGCCTGCTAGCAGTTGTGTGGATAAAGACAGAGGTTTTTGTGGGGTCACTAATAATGAGCAGAGCAGATAAACTAGAGAGAAAAGCAGAAAAGGTCATATGCTTAGCTGAGGTTAAGCTCTTTCTGTCTTTTGAAGCTCTGCAATCAACAGGGGCTTAAATGCCTTCTCTTTTAGAATCTCACCTCCTGGGTCAGTGACAAATAAATGTGCACAGATGGACACTGGCAGTGTTTGGGATTCCAGATCAAGACTCATGAGTCATAATAGGAACACACACATTCCTGTCTGCAAGAAATTACAAAAATTCTTTCTATTAAAAACAAGAGACATTTTCATCTTTTATCAAATCCTTGGGCTCTCCAGCAAACGTACCGTATCAGAAAAGAAGGAAATACTAATCAGATGATTGAGTGGAGACAGCAGTTTTCCTTAAAAAAACGTCTGTGAACTAAGCTTTCGGTCTAGTTCAGTTTAGCCATATACTGGAGCTTTTAGTCTACACTTCAATAAAAAATATTTCCATGAAGAAATCTGTGGTTCCATGAAGAACATTTAACATTCATGAAAGCTTTCCATTCCACAAAAGATTCTCTTTAGATATTAAGATGTGTGCCACAGAAACAGATGCTTCTTTTAAGAACTGGTCACTGAAAGATTCTTTGGGAAAGCAAAAATGGTTATTCTATGGCATTGCTGCAAAATATACACATATATACAGTGAGTAGGAAAAGTATTCAGACCCCCTTAAATTTTTCACTCTTTGTTATATTCTCATTAATGTATTAATGTACACACAGCACGCCATATTGACAGAAAAAACACAGAATTGTTGACATTTTTGCAGATTTATTTAAAAAGACAAACTGAAATATCACATGGTCCTAAGCATTCAGACCCTTTGCTGTGACACTCATATATTTAACTCAGGTGCTGTCCATTTCTTCTGATCAACCTTGAGATGGTTCTACACCTTCATTTGAGTCCAGCTGTGTTTGATTATACTGACTGGACTTGATTAGGAAAGACACACACCTGTCTATATTAGATCTTACAGCTCACACTGAGTGTCAGAGCAAATGAAAATCATGAGGTCAAAGAACTGCCTGAAGAGTTTAGAGACAGAATTGTGGCAAGGCACAGATCTGGCCAAGGTCTCAGTGCAAGACACATGAAAGCCCACATTGAGTTTGCTAAAAAAACACCTGAAGGAAAACTTGTTGCATCTTTCTCAAAAAGACTCATGGCTGTATTCGATCAAAAGAGTGCTTTTACTAAATACTGAGCAAAGGGTCTGAATACTTAGGACCATGTGATATTTCAGTTTTTCTTTTTTAATAAATCTGCAAAAATGTCAACAATTCTGTTTTCTGTCAATATGGGGTGCTGTGTGTACATTAATGAGGGGAAAATTTACTTAAATGATTTTAGCAAATGGCTGCAATTTAAGAGTGAAAAATTTTAAGGGGGTCTGGATACTTTCCGTACCGACTGTATATATAACAGTGATGGGAGGACAATGGGGACAAGGAATTGGAGTGAAGGGGAGATAAATGTAAATGAAGTGCCTGGAGAGAGCCCTTCATCATCACTGCAGAGATGGAGATGAGCGGACATCTTGTTGCTACACTGTGATTGAGTGATGTTGGGGTGTCAGTGTAGACTATTAACAACTGGATAAACTATCTTAGGTCTGAGGTTAGGTTTCCTGTGTAGGAATCTTACAGACGAATGGAAAGGCCTTATCACAGTTGTTGTCATTCCAAGACCTCAGTGCTGCAAAAGATAGAAAGATGCAAACAGTTTGTGCTGTACTGCCATATTTAGTATGGTTGTCAATCATCTATATATTTATCTCTTATATCTCTTACATTTTTACTGTTTCCACAAAAATCTTTGGCACCTTGATTGTACTTATCATTGATAATTATGTATTATTCGAGCAATAATATATTAGAATATATTATTATATATCTGTATATTAGAATGATTACTGAAAGACTGAAGAGTGGCTGAAAATGGAAAAATAATATTTCACAATATTGCTTTTTTACTATATTGATTAAATATAAACTGCAGCCTTGGTGAGCTTAAACACTTATTTTAAAAACATAGTATTTAATGTTAGTTATATTAAAGGGTTACCCCACCCTAAAAAAAAATGAAATCAAAATAAATCAAAATAATAAGCCACCGTAGCATCACCATAGTGTCGTTTTGGACAGCATCCGGTGGACACACGTTACGTACACATTTCTGTGTTAGACACAATGGAAAGATACACTGTTTGTACAAATGAAAGCATAAATTCACAAGACGTATCTTTCCATTCTGTCTAACTCAGAACTGCATACATAATGTGCGTACACCGAATTCCGCACCGAATCTACAAAATGGCATTACGGTGATGCTACGGTAACAAATCTTAAAATTAAAGTCATTATTTATGTTTTCGTTTTAAACAAGAAGCATTCTCGTAGCTTCATAATATTACAAGTGAACCACTGATGGCAGATGGGGCATTCAGACGACGTCATTCATATTTTTCTGCACCTTGTCAGTCGTAATTGTTTGGCAGTCAATGGAACAAGCGTCCCAGTTTTCATGAAACTTTTCTTAAATTGTGTTCTGAAGCCAAACAAAGTTTTTTTGGTTTTGGGACAACATGAGGGTAAGTGATTAATGACAACATTTTACTTTCATGGTGGATTAACCCTTTAACTGGACTAAATTACCTAAACTAATGTGTTATGTGATTCAGAAAAATGTGAACTCACCACTGTTTTGTCGATACCAGATCTCCACACAATCTTCCTCCTGAGGGATTCGATGGATGCCATCATCTGGTTGATTTCCATCCCAGTAACTGTATTCAAAGGGTGACCCGTCTGTCCACTCCATAGTGCCCTCCTGCCGACAAACTTTAATTAACAACACTATCACATTTGCTTGCTCCTTCCCCCTTGACCCTGAAGTGATAACTAAAATCTTCAGTTCACAGCTTTGGTGCATCATCCATAAACAATCTACTTCAACTTGTTGCTAGACCAGAGTGTTGGTTCACCACTGTCTGGAAATGATTAAACGTCACTCAGAAAAACTATATTTTCCATTCATTGGATTATTAGTGGGAGGATTTACATTCTGGGCTTAACCTTTTGCAATACACACAAGCTATATCAGTCACGTAGCTGTTACTGTTTTAAACCATTACTAGGAATCATGACCGCTTCAGACTGAAAAATCAAATTTACCTGTCTTCTATCATGAAGGCCAATCCAAATATCTGTTGGAATTCCTGGTACACGGCTGTTCACAAGATCGTACACAAACATATTTTCCTCCCAGCTATGAAAAAAAAAATGTTATTAGAAAGTGTATATTTTAATAGAAGCTCCAGAAAAATTCTGTACTATAAGAGAAATGGCAGCACTGTCCGTCAGTGACGAGTCCATACCTGTGGATGGAGGTCAGTTTGGCAGATTTGTGTCCGTTTGAGAACTCGGCACAGTACAGATCTGCCTCGGCCCAGGTGCGGTTCAAGGGGAAGAAGCGGTAACAGTAACCTTCAAACTCAGTCCAGAAGAGCGGACATGTCACAGGCTGGTTTGAGTCTAACAGTTGCAGAGGCAGTGCTGGAGCAAACGGTAATGACATTAAATCCGTTTTAATTTAGCAGTTCAGTGGCATACACAAGCACATAATAGGACTTACAAACACCATAAAAATATAGTATTACGTTATCTGAAACAGCATCTGGAAAGTATTTAGCTGATTTCAAAATATAATGTCATTGTTTTCTTTCCACAGCACCAGTCTGATTTCAATTTAGTTTGAACTGTCCAAGAGCTAAAGAAATTCTGTTATGCAACAAAAACAAATACAGGTTACGCTTTCCACCAAAAAATGATTAATCTTACAGTACAAATAAATATAACATTACAATAATTGAAGTCAGCTAAATGTAAGAAAAATGCTTCGTAAATAGATGACACATGAATTGCAAGGTTAAGGAAACCAATTTAATTATTTAGTTGGCATTTATTCTCCAGGATCATTTGTTACAAAACTTTTCTTGCCCTTCAAATCTGAGTCACACTTAACCTTTAAAGATGGTTTCACTGTAAGTCTGAGCTCTTGTAAATCAATAAAGCATTGCAAGTATAGCATTCATATCACATCCTCATTCACTGGGCACACTGTCTGCAAGATATTTGAAGCTATGCGTTATAAACAGAAGCATCTATAACTTGGCAAAGCATCTCTGGTTTAGCCTGAGACTGTCTATTTGTAAAGAAGCAAATTAAAGCATATTAACTGTGCCTGCACTGTATCCTTGTCTTTGGTTCTGGTGGCACTCACCTTGTGTGATCTTGATGTTTGTTGAAGGCAGAGCCCACACTGGGAAGACGGTGATCAGTAGGGCTAAACACAGTTCCCAACAGAGCATGTTTAGTGCAAAAGAGGAGATTGAGATCTGGAGTGTGTGTGTGTGTGTGTGTGTGTGTGTGTGTTTGTGAGCATGTGTGCTGCAGGACAGTGTGGAGTGTTGGGGAGATTAGAGGGTGTGTAAGCCTCTACCCCTGCCTTTTTGTTGGACTCTTCCTACTTGGTCAAGTCCAAAACACTGACATCAGACTGTGTAAGAAAGGGAAATAGAGAGAGAACCCGAGGGCCAAAAACTGATATATTACCCTAATGTAATGCTCCCTGGGCAGACGACTTACTACATATACTATCCTTTGAAAGTGAGGAGACTTAAAAAAAAAAAAAAATTATATTTTACTCAGCAAGGATGCATTAAATAAATCAGAAGTGACAGTTAGGACATTTACAATGTTATAAAAATGTCCGTTTTAAATTAATGCTGTTTTTTGGAACTTTCTGTAGCACCAAATCGGTATGAATGATTTCTGAAAAAATCATGTGACACTGAGACATAGATATGAAATAAACTACATAAACTACCACAAAAAGTATGACCAAATGCCTTATCTGTTTTTACATTCAACAGAACTGTTTTTACTTCAGATTCAGTTGAATTTAATAAATTTAACTTAATTTAGTAATTAAAATCTCAGTCTAATTAAAGCCTCAGTGTTATCAGTTTTATGTTTGTTGTAATATCATATCATGCCATCCTTTTGCAATTTAAACTTTAACATAGTTTTACATCACCAGATGGAAAGCATCTTATTCATATTGTTGCAAAAACATCAAACACAACTGACCTGTGACTCCTCATTACTTCATAGTATCTTTAAAATTCATAGTATGGCCACAAAATACCAACATGTTTGGCACCAGTGTTGGGGTAAGTTATAAAACTAGTAACTAGTAAAATAACGCATTACTTTTTAATTACATATAACTTAAAAGTAATGTAACAGATTACTTTCCACGAAAAGTAACTAAGTAACTTAATTTGTTACTTTTTAGGGAGTAATACAATATTTTAGCGTGTTACTTTTAGAACTAACTTTCCCCAGCACTGTTTGCCACTAAAACAAAGCAAATAAATTACTGTTAAATGGTTTTACTTCAAATCTATGGAAACATTTCATTTGGTGATAATTTGTTGGAAATATCATGGCGTCCAGCTTCCCTGCAGAGTTATTGAACACCCACTTCACACTACTTGCTTAGTTCCATTAGTCTCCCCTGACACCGTCTTGCGTTTGATAGCATGTCTGCTTTATCTCATGGCCTACAGAGCCCATGCTATTAAAGGCACAGAATTCCTCTTATCTTTGTGAAGGCTGCCGCCTATAAGAGCTAAGGGCAGGAGTGTGGCGATATGACTCATTCTTATACTGAAGAAGGACTCCTTTTAAGATTTTCAGATAGGATTGCTGCTAAATATAGTCTCTAAATAAGTCATTCTGTATGTCCTGTTGCTGCATCCTGCCAGGTGTAGACAAATAATATTTAACATGCAGTACAATACAGGAAGGAGAGGTTTTAAAGAACTTTTTTAACTTTTACTATCGTTTACATGTAGGACTATTTCACTGTATAGTAGCCATGCTCACACCGCAACAAAATTTGGTTGTCAATTCACTTTGCAATCCAGTTCTGTGCACACCTACCTCAAGTTAAAACTGAACTGAATTCTAAGAGAACAGCCCCAAAGATGCTTTGAAATAAGCTTTCCAATAAATAACATTGACTTTGTTGCAATTTTATTTTGGTCAAAAAGAGTGGATACCAAAAATAGCAATCTTCAGTTTGGTTGTAACTTGAAAACAGTATCTTAGGGGATTCACTCCCATATTTAAATGCAACTGTCACCTCGGAAACTTTACAGTGTGTACGTGGCCACATGACTGGCATTAGGGTTCTTCAAAACCGTCCTTATAAAGCCATATTCTAAATTCTTTCCATGGATCACTGAGCTTTCACCCAAGCCAACAATGAGAAACTAGTTCAGACATTTCCTGTGCATCATTGGGCGTACCCACAACCTGATGGAGGAAGATGAATTGAGACGTGTGAGCTAGCTAAAAATATCTTTTCTGAGTCTGGTATTGATTTTGAGTCAGTTCAAAGCCAGCTGATGTGCAGACATGAGATGAAACATAGCACCTCTGTTTTATTGGTAGAATTCCCAAAAATATGTTCTTGTACGTTGTACATTTTACATTGAAAAGGGATGATTCATTCCGCAAAAATGTCTCTGGTTACCTTTTTTTACATTTTCCTACATTGCTTGTAATCCCTCAGGTGTAGTGCAGATGGTGGTACACATTAGATAAGCAACAGCTGTGATGTTCCGCACTCCCTGTTGCGGGACATTCAAACAGCTGCATGTATTGTTAATTATGAGCCCTTTTTGCTGACCTCCATTGAGCAATTTCCATAAAATTATGCTTTCTGCAGTGCTTAGGCTTTTTCCCCCCTCAACAAAACATGAAAATGTGGCCAATAAGGGTTTGCAGTATATAAGTCTTAATTAACAGTCATAGTTAACTCAAAGGGTGCAAAACAGTTAATCTCCTAAAGTTACCAGCTGTCATCTCTGTGTACTGCTACAGTGTTTATTGTGCACATTGTTGCTTAGCAACTTCAAATCCATGCATTGAGGTGGGAAAGGGTGCCACAAAAAGCATAATATCACAGCTAGGCTCTGTGAAAGTGAATGGGTCGTTTTCAGTGGACCATCTCTTTTTAATTGCTGGAACAAGTGCAAAGGCTTGAGTGTTACTGGATATTACTGCAAGACATGATGGAAAAATGGAAGGAGAAAAAATATTAAGCTCCTTGCTACCATCTTGTGGTATTATTATGCAATGTGGATGTGGTGAATGGACATGCAAAAAACACTTTGTCCTCAAATATTAGCCTTAAACTATACCGAACACAATTGGTTCTTATTAAAGTTAATATTATAAAACAATTATCACAAGAACAACTTTAAAGTTGGCTTGATAAAGAAAATAAATGCTGTTTTGCATAAGATTAAAATCCCACTGCAAACAATAAATGTTCACAAAATCTGCAGAAATATGTACACCAGGCATTCATGCTGCAAACTGTAATGGGGTTGGTCTTTTTTGGGTTTATTTATTTTATTTATTTTTTTATTTAACATGGACGGTACTCATTAATGAAATATAATATACTGTAAATACACCAGAGAATTTGCATCTGATGCCCTTTGCCAGATTTTAAAAAGGCAACCTAAAAATCTGAAACACAGGTAAAACATATTAACATACAATAGCATTTACAATTACAAAAAATAGCACAATAAGGATAATAATGGCAGTAGTCTATCATTAAAAAAAGACTACACATTTAATTTGCTTTTAACCATCTCTTTTGTTTATGCTTAAATGCAAAACAAAAAAAAAATTACTACTCCTTAAATCAGTTGGCAGAGTATTCCAATAACCATTTTAAATCTAAAAAATCAAGTATCAACCAAATATGTAATATTATAGTCAATAAAGGTATTAATGTAGATAATATATTAGTTAAAGATAAAGATAGATAATAGTTAATAATAATAATAATAATAATATCTACACATTCTTAAACCAAAATGCATTGACGTGAGAAATATATACGATTTCTAAAATGAATAAATGAATGCATGAATGAGTTTATGCTCAAAACTAATATTTTTCTTGTTGTAGGCCTGAAAATTGCTTGATTACGACCTAACAGAAAACAAGAATAAATATCAACTGTATTCTCATGTCCAGATAGCCTATATTGATTTTAAAACGTTTAGTTTGTTTGTTTGTTTTGTTTTTAACGTCAACATTAACTGATTTTAAAAGCATTTATTTTCTTTATCAAGCCAACATTAAACCCAAACATAATGCCTATCTAATGGCGAATGGGAAGCTTTTAGACGGACTTTTTTTTTAGGTAAACAGCACTGAAATGCTGTCTTGCATTGTTTTCTTTTCTGTGTTTGAAGCTGTTCTTCGTTTTTCCCCATTTCAAGCACATCTTGTTGTCACTAGGCAACCACGCGGTGAATGGGCATCTCAACAGATGTTTCTATTTTCTGCTCAAGTGAAGTTTAGGTGAAATCTTACATTTAATTAAAAATATATATATATTTAAATGACTATTTCCTGCTCAACCTACAGTTTCCACTTCCCATGCCAATCTTCACGTGAACGAACAACATTGGAGTTATTTTAAGTATGTCCATGGCTCTGCCTTTGTGCGCGGAGACACCATGGGAAATGCATTACGCCTCGGCGTTTGCACTAATAACAATAGAGCTGCAGTTATTTCTAGCCGCCGACAGATGGGGCAGTCGCCGTGTGAACCGCAGCGAAGGAAAGAGTAGAGAAACAGATGGGAGGGTCAGGCCGCTGCCTCTCACTTTCAAACACACTCAGTGCATTTCAAACCTGTCCATGGACGTACACTGAACGGTGAAAGTAGGGTTTGTTTGCGGACTCCTCTCGTGTTAGACGGGTCATGCTGTCTTCGCGAAGGTAATGAGCCGCAAAGCCCTCGGGTATCGGCTGAGCAGCGCCCACAAACTGCAGCGAAACTGGAATGACTGGCAGCCCAGGTCAGTAGCGCACCACACGGCCGAGCGCTCGCACTACAGACCGAGGCTTCAACGCGGCTTTGCTCTTCTGCGCCTCTTTATGAAACACAACAGCGGTCTATCTCCTCGTTTAGAGACTTTTTAAGCGTTCATCTCGCATGATAATGAGGTTGAGCTCTGCTCTGTGGGAATAGTTAAACCGACAAGTGTCACGCGCGCGCATGTTCATTTTTTTTCAGGCTGGTTAGCAGATGTTAGCATAAGCTAACTCACAAACAATCGGCGAACGCTGGCGATGTTTGTGCTTGTTCACCAGCTTTGGTTCGTAGACTGAGTGAAAATTTGAGAGTAACAGCAGGGATTTGTGCGTTTTCACAAACACGTCGATGTGTCGTGGCGTTCATTTGCGGTTTCTGTGGGGAAACACGCATGTGGTCTGACGTTTAGCCACAAGCAGCACAAGGTTAATATTTCAACATTTGCGATGAAGTTCTAAAGTCGATTTACGTTGACTTATTTGTATCGCAGACATAACGTTACGGGATAGTATTCGTCTAATACTGATTTCATACTATTTAAACTCCTCCTGTGAAGCTCAAATCAATCGCGACGCTCATGTCACTTTGCTAACCAGCTCCATAATTTTCGTTGTGTCCCGGACACCTAACGTTAGTTTCAAACCTTACAATTTAATTTAATATTTGCAATTTTTAACCCGCTTTAATTTGGACGTTTTCGTAGTTTTAAACTGGACAAGCCAGGTGAAGCTTGGTCAAAGTCAGCCGAGCGTGCCTGTGTTTGTCTGGAGAGCTTAGGAATTGGCAGCGAGTACATTGAACCTCGAGAGTAAAAAATGGTCTCCTAATCAAATAGTCAGTGTCCATTCAGTAACTTTAAACCAAGTACTTGGTCCTTGTATTGAGGATGACCATTTACAGTTTTCAGATGAGTTGCATTATTTGAAACCATGTGGAAAAATGAAATCTCAGATGGACTGTCAAATGACGACTCTTATCCATGAGTCCCGGATGCAGTTGCAGTTTTTATGAATAGCCGGAGAAGACTAATGTGCTTATGATTTTGTGTCTCTGTCGATTTAATGTTTCAAATAGTGAGCACTAATGCTTTCTGCCATGTTAGAAAAGTTCTATGAGTTTTTTGCAGGTGATGTAAATGATCCACTTCTTATTTCTGTGAACTGTTGGAATTTAAAATGTTTCTATTACTATTAAAATTGTATTCTCTCAAAAAAGGAGGTTAAGTTGTCTCGTTCGGTTAGTTCACATGTTTCAAACCTGTATGGCTTGCTTTCTTATTTGAATAGCAATTTTTTTAAATAAGATTTTTTTAAGAATATCCTAGCCCCATTTTTTCCCCCAAAATAAAAGTGAATGAGCAATTATGTCGGATTGGCCAACAAAAAAAGTGTATATGATTTATTGATATCTAAGACTTATCAGCATATCATTTTATCCACTGGATCGACTGATCCAATTTACTGTTTACTGTTCCATAGAAGAAAGGCTTATGGATTTAGCGTGACATGACAATGTCAGTTTATAATCTTAATTTTGATTGTAATTTTATTTTTCAATCTTGTGATACTGTAGATTGGGGTAATGATGCTTAAAATTCAGTTTTGCAAAACAGTAAAAAAGAAAAAAAAAAGGGGTCACCTCTGGTTACGCTTTTGCATGCAGACATCAGCGTGAATATGGACATAAATTGCTGTAGCCACTGATGGTGCATCGAATGTTTTTCAGAGGCGAAAGTTTGTCAGTCAGCCAGGACGGTGTGAAGAGCAGTGTCTCCAGAGACCGTGGTTCAGAAGTTCTTTTTGACATCCTGCACTCCGACCAGCCTGGCACCCCCCCACTGCACAATGACGCCTTCACTGCCACAGACATACTCAAAGAAGGAGGTGCTTGCTTCATCTGGCCCTTTGTTTAGCCTGGCTTTAATCAGCTGGATTATGTCCGGCAGTGTTTTTCACCGGCATTATTTTCAACGTCAATACCGTGTGTCGTTCTGCTGGTCCGGTTTCTGACGGAATATTTGATTCCTTATCTATGTGTCACACTGGTTAAGTTTCCTTATTTAGAAATAGAAAGAGAAAGTCACGTCAGAGAGTGTTTTTGTTTTGTGTTTTGTTTTTGGAAGGTCCCAGAGATTCCCTGTGCAAATAAATACCCAATTATGTTTTTTTTTTTTTTTTTTAAATATTTGTTCTATTTGTTATTTGCTTTATTTTTAATAGAGATAAATTAAATAAAACAATAGTCACATTTAGATTATACCATATGTATTTGTTTTTGTGCTTTGCTTACAAAAATAGAACCTACGAACCTACCTTTTAATGCCTGTCTTGGTGTTTTCTTCAGGATTTTAAGATTGTAAATGTTATTCCTTTAGAGAAGGGAAATGACAGTGTTCTTGGTTTCTAGGTGGATATGACGCTGATGGAGGCCTCTCTGAAAATACTTATGGTTGGAAGTCGCTGGGGCAAGAGTTGAGAATCAATGATGTGACTTCTGATATAACCACTTTTCAGCATGGAAACCGTGCTTTAGCTACAAAGGACATGAGGAAATCACAGGGTACATTCACATACTTTCAGTGCTCACACATAGCTTGTTTGGAATTAATTGCCTTGGAGTTTAAGCGGGGCAGGTTGAATTCATTTATTTACTAGCCTCACTTTCGCTTCATGTCCCAGACCGACCGCTGGCTCACTCTGAGGAGTCCCGTCTGGCCAATCTTTTGCGGAGAGTGTCACGGGAAGATGACCGGGAACGCAGGCTGGCCACTATGAAACAAATGAGGGACTTCATTGTGCACTCTGAAAATAAAGTGGTACGGTCTGACATGCTCAAAAGGAGTTTGTTGTGACTACAGAATTACACGGTTTTTAATCTGCTGTTTGTATTCGTACGTTACAGGTCCTAGTGAAACAGTTGGATTCCATTTTGAGCACCCTGAATGACATTTTGAATGAGAGGTATGACTGGACAACCTCTTTTTAATACAATGGGGGTTTTTCACAATTTACTTCAATTTTGGACTTCATTTTATGAAGTGTTATGAACACCTTACTGAGTCCCTCCCTAGTCTTAGACAATCTAACCAGCCATCGTTACATTTTAACATATCTCGAATATGGGAATTTTTGTATAAAAAGACTGGGTGTTAGGCACCCCATTCCACAGGATGTGATATCGTGGCACGTTTCTACAAATAACTCAATGTATGGGGAAAAACTGCTTTTAAACAGTTATGATTACGATATCTCCCTACACTTGTATTATGAATACAAGTGTATCTCCCCAGCCGGAAAAAAAAACCCTGTCTAAGAAGCAAAGTTAAATATGGAATTGAATATGGACTTTCTTTAATGTCAATAGATATCACAATAATACATTGTCCCAAATTACACCCTTTGCAGTCTTCATTCTTTGAGACATAACACTATGTAGTAATTATCAGGTGGAATTATCTACTTTTCCTTTAGAGAAAGACACAAGTGTGTCATTTGGTTAGGACTGTTGTTATTCTGGATTATTTTGGGCATGATAATTGTGCAATGAAAATCTGGCCTAAATTCAACTTTAATCCATGTTTAATATCAATGTAAATTAAAACGAGTTGGATAGTGTACAGTCAACTCGTCTTTATTGCATAATAAATCCACCCAGCCCCTTGTGACGTATTTCTGTTTGGCCTTACAGTAGTAAACTCCTGCAGGAGCTCAGGCAGGAGGCCGCATGCTGCCTGGGATTGCTCTGTGCCGCCCTCAGTTACGAAGCAGAGCGGATCTTCAAGTGGATGTTCCTCAAGTTCAGTGCGTCCACAAAGGATGAGGTGAAGCTTCTGTACCTGGTGGCAGTGCACAGGGCACTTGAAACGGCAGGGGAGAAGAAGGCTTTTTCATCTGTAATGCAGGTATTTGTTCAGCTCCGTTAAAATCTTTCGGTGTAATCTTTTTCTGTGGCTGAAACGTTTTACCATTCGGTCTTTCAGTTGGTGATGAGCAGCCTTCAGTCTATCTTGGAGAACTTGGACACACCAGAGCTGTTGTGCCAAAGTGTAAAATGCATTTTACTTGTGGCCCGGTGTTATCCACACATATTCAGCACCAACTTCAGAGTAAGCAGCGCAAATTTCAAATCTGCGAATCTGAAATTAAAGAGCGTGTAAATGAACTCCTGCTTTTGTTTTTCAGGACACAGTGGATATTTTAGTAGGTTGGCATATAGACCACACACAGAAACAGTCTCTTACTCAACAAGTGTCTGGTACAAATTTGTTTTATATTTAGTTTCATTTCCCTTTTTCGGGAAATAACCTGCCTAACCTGTCTCAATATGTATTTTCAGGCTGGTTACAGAGTCTGGAGCAGTTTTGGGTCGCAGATTTGGCCTTTTCAACTACATTATTGGGTCAGTTTTTGGAAGATATGGAGGCGTATGCTGAGGTAACAAATGGTTTTAATGTGGTTTCTGATAGTCTATTTATTAAGGGATTTCTGAGGTTGTAATGCTCTTTACTTTATAGGATTTGAGTCATGTTGTATCTGGGGAATCAGGAGACGAGGACATTCCCCCTCCCACAGTATCCCTGCCAAAACTGGCAGCCCTGTTGAGAGTTTTTAGCACAGTTGTGCACAGCATCGGAGAACGATTCAACCCTATCAGAGGGCCTCCGATCACAGAAGCATATGTCACTGATGTTAGTATCCAACATGCATGGCCTCTGCTTCAAATATGTGTTATTGCAAAACAAATAGATCCTCTAAGATTAACTGTTTTTTATAGATCAACAAACGCTCACACAATCCTTTACTGGTCCGAAGGTAATTGTTTGCATTTTCTCGCTTGCAGGTTTTGAACCGTGTTTTAGCCTGTGTCACCACAGCTAAGCAGGTGTTCTTTTCAGAGGCAGTGCTGACAGCAGGAAATGAGTGCGTGTGTGTCCTGCTGGTGAGCATGGACTTGGGCAACCAGCTGATTGATGCAGTGATCTCTTATGGCCTAGACCAGCTGGGCAGCTGCCACTGCTGCGGACCAGAATACAGCATGTCTGTCCTCACGCTGCTTACGCTGGTAGGACTCGACTTAATTAATCCAATAATCAACAGACTGGAGTACAACTTGTGGGATTTACGTGGGCCTTGTCTCTTTTTTTGTCTTTTGAAATACTTTCCCACACGTTTAGTCATTTTTTTGGTATGTGTCTGTGTAGATTGTTGACCAGATAAGCACCAACATCCCGGCTGCTTTTGTGGAGAAGTTGCTGGCCCCAAATTCCCAACTCTTGGAGCTGCGTTTCCACAGAGAAAGAGAGGTGCGATCAGTAACCTCAATTGTTCTAAAAAACTAAATATACATATAACTGCTGTAAGTTAACACTGTTTTTGTTTGTGTCGCAGGTGATGGCAGCAGCGCATGGAGTGTATCATGCAGTGCTGAGCCTGAAGAACATCCCTACCCTGGAGGCAGCTTATAAATTGGTCTTGGGCGAGATGAGTTGTGCGCTGAACAGTTTGCTCAGTCCTCTGGGTTTGCCTGCTGCCTGTCCTAACATACAACATCTAGCCTTTAGCCAGCAGAAGTTTAGCCCAGAGAGAGCAGAATTTATACTTATCTTCAACCTCAGCGCACTCACCACCATTGGCAACACCAAGAACTCCCTCATTGGGGTCAGCATTTGTTTGCAGTCATACAAGAAATTGTGTAAAAGAGAAGAGAGTAATAATGCTTCTTTATTCTCTTACAGATGTGGGCTCTGTCACCTACTGTGTTTGCCCTGCTCAGTCAGAATCTGGTTGTAGTTCACTCTGATTTGTCAGTTCATCACCCTGCCGTCCAGTATGCTGTGCTCTACACTCTTTATTCTCACTGCACCAGGTAACAAGTGTGGCTTCATGAATTATGCAGCGCTATATGGTTTTAATATGATCTTGTATTTTTTTGCTGTGTACATAAAACTGTCAAAAAACACTGCCATTCACTTGATTTGAGCCTCTCTCTCCAGGCGTGATAACTGATAGACTGCTGCATTTCTCTTTATTTCTTTCAAGACATGATCACTTTATCTCAAGCAGCCTGAGCTCTTCGTCTCCCTCTCTTTTCGACGGTGCTGTCATCAGCACAGTTACCACGGCAACCAAAAGGCATTTCAGCACGCTTCTTAATTTGCTGGGTATGCTGCTCAGCAAGGATCATCTCAACCCTGAGGCGAGGTACAGAGCTAACACTGCCTGTCTTTAATGAGGCCTGTTGTGATTAATTAATCTGAACCACTTGCTCTTTCAGCTCCTATAATCACTTAAACAGTGACGGGTGTAATTGCACCTTTCTTTTTAATTCCTTACTTGTTTGCATATGGCAACAGTTCAGTATTTAGCTGTACATTTTAGGAAATTAGGGAATATGCAGTGGGTTCCAAAAGTGCTAAAAAGAAGTGTTTTCAATATTCAAATAAAGGACCATAATAGTTTAATGTAAAAGTTGATTTAAAAATCTGTACATGAAGTGAAAAAATGTAATAACATAAATCTAATTTAAGCAGATTCCATTTCAACCTCCAAATCCTAAAACTTTAGATGTTTAATTACTGATTTTTATTATGGTCTCAGCCTCCACTATTAGTAATTCCCTTTGTCTTTGTAGGCGGCTTTTACTCACCTGGTCATTAGAGGTGTCTCTGATGATGAAGAAATCTGAAACCTACTCCCCTCTGTTTTCACTCCCATCCTTCATCAAATTTTGCAAAGGCCTACTGGCAAATTGTAAGTTTATATCCCTGTTGTTATTTCTGGTGAAACGTTATAAAGACAGAATCATTGTCCAGATGAACAAATAATGGGTTAGAATAATAAACTGGTGACCAAGTGAATGGATTTATAACATGTTGGTTTTCCTCTATGCAGCCTTGAATGAAGACCCCACCATATGTCTGCAGGCATGTAACAGTCTTCAGGTTGTGTCATCTTCCTTGACCACAGAGCTTCTCCAGAGGTAATCGCACATCCTCTGCTTATTAGACGCTGTCTTCCTGCAGGAACATTCATTAGTGCTGTAGCGCTTCCTCCTGCTCTTGGGGACGGAGGTAAAAAAAAAAAACATCTTGTTTGATCAGCGCTGATTCTCTTGAGTCTGCTTTCTCTGTGCAGGTGCGTGGACGTGTGCCGAGTTCAGCTAGTCCACTCAGCAGTCCGAGTCCGGCAGGCCTTTGGAAAATTGCTGAGATCTGTTCCCATGCATGTTGCATTGAGGTTTGCACGACTCCTTTTCACCTGTCTTGAATTCACACAATAGAAACCAAAAGGGGAGCAGTAAAACCTTCCTTGTAGGTTTACCTCCAGCTGTAGTTGATGTGATGGTAATTGTCGGATTGTCTCCTAGCAGTGCCCGGAGACACTCTGAAATTAAGGAGATTTCTCTGGCCATTCGCCGACACATGAGCAAAGTGCCTAGCAACACATTCCACCCACAGGACTTCTCTGACCTCATTGGGTTTATTCTATATGGCACTGTCCACCGTGGGGGGTGAGTAGAATTATATCTTTATTCTTACCTTGGTGAGAACACAAGGACACCTTTGTTCATTTGAATCGTGTTTGATCAAATCTCTACTTTAGAAGATTTACATCTAAAGTAAAAGCAATTTGTAAGGGTTGGGTTTCTGGAGTGGTTTCTTAGATATTCATTGTTTCATGCGCAGTAAGGAGCCCTGGTTGGAGCGGCTGTACCACAGCTGTCAGCGGCTGGAGAAGAAAGACTGCGCCATGGTCCCCCGTGCCCTGCTGAAGACCGAGGCAGTGCTGTGGCAGTGGGCGGTTTGGGAGGCTGCCCAGTTCACTGTTCTTTCTAAACTCCGGACCCCTCTGGGACGAGCCCAGGATACTTTCCAGACTATAGAGGGTTAGTGAGTTATCCATTGAGAATTTCAAAAAATTCCAAGATTTATTAAAGGAATAGTGTACTTGATTTAAGTTTTGACTCTATACACTTACTTGTATGACTACGCGGCCTGCAAAATTCCAAAATCCCCTTTGGGCAGGCACTCTTCAGTGTTTGGTAGCCCCCCAAAAAAAGAGATTATTTTTAATGCATAATATTGAAAAAAGGAAACAAAACATCAAATCAACACAAATGACAACAACTGTATAAACTAGTCAAATTATAGTCATCAACTCAAATATTTGGTTCTAACTGAACAGAAATTTCTATGAACTTGTAAGAACTGTGTAGAACCTGAATCAGTTTGTGTCGAAGATAACTCGATCACTCACAGCACGTCACGAGCAGCGGCCAGATGTGCTTGTTATGCGGGTTTCACACCGCACGCTTGCGTATGCAGAGTGCCGACTGTGATTTTATACTGGCAGTGTTTGTCGCACACAGCTGAATCACAGCTTGTACTACAGTCGGCTAGATTATTACCTTAATCCTTTGTGTATCATTCTGTAAAATTAATAAATCAGTTTGGGGGTTCAAATGGGGCTCTGGAAAGATAGAAAGGACTCAGTATTCTAATGCACTAGCTGTTTTATATAAAATATATGTATATAATTTGTTTCACATCAATTCACATCGATAATTACTAAACAAACAATACAATAAGCACACCTGTAAAATAAATTATATTATATAATTGTTTAATTTCTTAATGCTTAATAGTGATTTAGTTTCTTTGACATTTCTTTACATTTAAAGCAAAGAGTATTACGTATTATTTTACTGCTGTTTGAAAACCTAATGTTGAATTGTAAGAGAATCGTGATCCAGAATCGTACAGCTCTAATATATATATATATATATATATATAATAATTCTAATAAATATAATTGCTCTAATAATTCTTTTCTAAATAAAACGTTTAAACAAACAACTCTTATTTGAAAGAAATAAAATGCAGCATTTATAACTCTTTTCAGTGTCACTTCATACATGCATCCTTTCTTAATAAAAGTATTAATTTCACAACTTGATGATCCCAAACTGTTGTGTGTTGTGCTTTTACGAATCAAGATTTTACCTCTGTGCTGGTGTAGGTATGATCCGCAGCCTGGCGGCTCACAGTCTGAACACCGAGCAGGAGTTGAGTCAGTGGAGTGGAGGAGAGAGTGATGAGGGACACCACACCAATCAGCTCCGCCTGGCTCTGCTTCTGCAGTTCCTGGAAAACCTGGAGAAACTCATGTACAATGCTTATGAAGGCTGTGCTAGCGCTCTCACTGCACCACCCAAGGTCTGTCCTCTGTATATACACAACTAGCCTTCACGTTATCACTATGAAATGCTAGCTTTATCCTTCCAAGAACATTTGATGGGGTTACCATTGAAATTCCATGTTTTTATCTTTTGGCTTTATTTTTTTAATTCTTCTTTGCTCCTTTATGTAGGGCATCAGAACCTTTTTCTACACAAACAGGCAGACGTGCCAGGACTGGCTAACCAGAATTCGTTTGGCACTAATGAGGGTGGGCCTTCTCTCAGGTCAGCCAGCAGTCACGGTTCGTCATGGCTTTGACCTGCTCACTGAGATCAAGAACAGTAGTGCACAGGTAAGACTTGTTTTGTTCAAAAGAGGCTGCAACAAATAGTTAAATGGAAACATGCATCAAGCTGAAATACAAATCAGATTCTAAATGTTTGTGTCATTGATGCATTTAATTCTTTGCAAATTTAGCAAAAAAAAAGAGGGCTTGAGGGTTGAGGGCTTTGAACTACTCCATTGTCCTCCCAACATTGCTCCTTTTTGAGATTTTGGTTATTGTAAGGCACTGGCTCTACACTGTTAGGACTTTGGTATCTGAAAGTTTCATTGTTTTTGCTCTGTGCTTTGCCCTGTAGGGGCCAGAAATGGAAGTGCCAATTACCATGTTAGTGGAGGCGTTGTGTGAGCTGCGATGCCCTGAAGCCATACAAGGTCTGGCAGCCTGGAGTCTGGCCAACACTGGCAAGAGCCTGGGCTGGCTGGGATCAGTGGCACTGCAGGCTGAGGGAAAGTAAGTGTTTTGTGTTCCGAAAATAATTAACCTACTTTACAGCGTGCAAATTTGTCTAGTCGCTCTTTTCTCACGAAATGATGATGCTGCATTGTTCCCAAGGTTTGAGAAAGCAGCGTTAGAGTACCAAGAGCAGCTGTGTGCCGTGACAGGGATGGACTGCTCCATTAAAGGCTTTGATCGCTCCCTGTTAAAACTGACTGGCTCCAACACCTCAAGCCCAAAACACACCAGCAGTGGTGAGGGCTTTTTGTCTTTCCTGAGAAATGAAATGCAGGACAATCCTGAATAGAATATATATTGGTGTATATATAATTCTCTTGAATTAAATTGATCCACTGTGCATCTCTAAGCAACAGACAGTGATGTTTTATTATTAAATGAATTAAGTTTTGAATTAATTGTGTGAGTGATTTAATTACACATTCATAAAAATAGTACAGCGGAACACATATTGGCCGTTTCATGAGTTTTGTCGTAAGTGTCAGTTTTTTTTTTAAATGTGATTTTTGTGTATCAAATATGCATAAATCTAATCACAAAGAAATGACTGAAATAAAAGATGCAAAACCAAAAAAAAAAAACTCCAGAAGTTCTTTTTTTGTACCAAGTGGTTTTTACAATAGAGAATCTGAAATCTAAAAAATCTAATCAAATTTTGAGATACCACATGATTACCGCCCTAGCATTTAATGATCCTTATTTTTATTTTTTTATAGAGGATGGAAGGAAAACGGTGTTGTTGAAGTCCAGTGAGTGTTCTCCAGAAGTGCTTAACTTCCTGGCAAATAAGGCCTGTGAGTGTTACGTGGCTTTGAGCGACTGGGAGTCCGTGCAGGAGTGGCAGGCCAGCATGATGAACCTCAAAAAGAACAGCAGCAGTTCCAATGTCAACCTCAAGACAGACTTTAACTACATCAGGTGTGTAGCTGCAGAACTGTTGAGTCTGATATCCTCACATTCCTAGAGTCAGGAAGAGTTCAGTCATTGAAATAATTGTGTTTTGATCTGTCTGCTTTTCAGAGCTCTGAGCAGGTTTGAGGAGGGGGATTTCACAGAGTGCCGTGCCCAGCTGGAGTTGCTCCCTGGGGAGGATTATGGCCTTCTCAACTCTACAACAAAAGACAAGATTGGTATTATTATAGCCCACACTATCCACAGCCATGAAACAACTAGTAGGGTTTTGTTCTCATCAGGCCTTGAAAAGACATTAGACAAAAATTATTATTATTACTGATTGCTCTTCGCCAATTAAAAAAAAAAAAAATATATATATATATATATATATATATATGTACAGATCTTTAAAAATCCTTTAATTATTTGTTTTACGTTGGTCAGAACATGTGGAATCCATTTCTATGAACAGCTTCACTGATCAATCATGTGGTGTGAGATGTATTAATGTTTGTTTGTGTTGACAGACTTGAAGAGGCTTCTTCCCGCTGTGTTGAGCCCTGACCCGTCAGAGCTCCAGAAGGCCATAGAGGTACAGCTTCTTAGAAGTGCTGTTGGAGCCATTACTGCGACCAATCACGAACCGGACCAGAAGGTTCTTGCGTCGTCTGAGTGAGTAAATTGTCTGAACACAGTAGATTTTTCAATTAGTAGTGTGTGTATTGTTGTTGAATCTAAATGTAGGTGTTTTATCTTCAGCACCCTGGTGAAATACCTGAAACAGACAGGCCGCATCTCTCTGGGTCCCCTGCGTCTCTCCACTCTCACGCTGTCTGACTCCTTGCCCACCCTCAGCACCCTGCAGTTGCACTGTGCCAACTCTCTAGAGAACTCGCTCTGCAACCAGCACCCAGAGGTTTGAGCCACCACATCAACCCTGTGCGCATGCAAGTACATTATCATGTCTTTTCCATATTAAAATATCCCTGTTCTCCCTATAGGACTGCTTAATTCCGCTCTTCAGTGAAGCTTTGACCACCTGCAAGCAGCAGGATGTTCAGCCGTGGCTACATGCCCTCCGATACACTACTTTCCAGCGGCAGCTCTTCCAAAAACTTAAAGGTAAAGTCTCCTTCTCTAATGTGTAAGTACCGTTTATGAATGTGATGTGGCATCTCTTGTTGACTCGGCAATGATTCAACCAGGATCATCTTCTCCAGTGGACTCTCACCTATTGGAGCTTTGTCTGACTGCGGTGAAATTTGCTCGTAAGCAAGGAAATATTGCCTTAGCCACGTGTCTGCTGAGCCTGTGCAACAAGCCATCGGTGAGCGACTCTGAAGGTCAGGACCTGGTGCAAAGCTTCAGGCAGCTGTCACTAGAGGGCACTGTTGGGGAGAAGTGGGGGCCAGAGCTGGAGATCGAGAAGGCTAAAGTTCTCTTTGCTGCTGGTAAGTGTTTTTAAGCCGTTTTAGTCTGGTTTGGGCCAGTTTACTTGGTCTTCGTGTATTGCTGCGTGAATGTCTAAGCACCCCTCTCTGCGTTTTAGGCCAGTCTGTATCTGCTATGGAAATGCTGAGCTCCTGTGCACTGTCGTACTGTCACTCTGGAAAGTGTGAGCGTGCAGCCTGTCGCTCTGTGCTTACTCTGTGCAAATGGCTTTTGGCTGACTGGAAAGATCTGACCCCACAACTCAAAATGGTGGTGAAGAGGAACTCTGGTTCTACCAGCCTCTCAGCTCTCTCCAAAAACATCTCTGGCCTGTTGGAGCTGCCCCTGGAAGACCAGGGAATGCCACATATTACGACAGAGACAACAGGTGAGCTTAATGCCAATGCATTATACTGTGTTATTTGCGTCATGAATGGTTGAAGACATAATGATAGCATTGCATTCTACAGGGTGATTGGTTTTAGGGTTTGGTTGATGATGTCTTTGTTTCTTTGCAATCATCATGAAGATTTGTTTGATCTGTCTACAGTCAGTGTTGGTGTTGGGGAGCCAGACTTTGTGCTTGGGCAGCTGTACCAGCTCTCAACTACTCAGGCTCCTGAAGTGGCCAAATCGTGGGCTGCTCTGGCCAGCTGGGCGTACAGATGGGGCAGGAAGGTTGTGGACAATGCCAGGTATTTTTCCCTTATAAAATTGCTAATGTTAGTTCACAAAGAAAGTGATATGCGCATGCTGATGTTTTGTTTTTCTTTCTGTCGATAGTCAAGGAGAAGGGGTTCCTTTGCTCCTTGGAGAGAAAAAAGAAATCGAGGACTTGCTCCCAGCAGGCACCAGTGATGAGGACAAGGAAACCATTTTTGGCATTTTGGGTCAAGCCATGTGTCGCCCAGCAGGAATTCAGGTTATGGAGTTCACCATTTGTAAATGAGTATGATCAGTGATTTTCATACCGTGGTACACAATACACTATGAAACTATAGAAATATAGTACTAGAAAACATAGGCTTTTCATTTAGATATACTGGAGTTCAAGAGTTCGGGATAGGTGTATTTTCTTTATTTTTTCTTTTTATGCGCACAAAGGCTGAATTAAAAATTTTTTAAAAACGTTAATGCTGTGAAACATTACAATTTAAAAATGACTTCTATTTTAATATATTTTTTAATTTGTAGAGAATATTTCTGGTTTTGTGTATTCATTTGTCATTGTGTTCCTGCAGGATGAGGACATGGCCTTGCAGAATGAAGAGGATGAGGTAGACGACATGGTGGATGTGATTGGCCGACAGCTGTTGAGTGCCTGTCCGTGGCTGTCTGAGGTGGAGGACACTGTGACCGATGGCCTGATCGGGGTGTGGAGGAGAGTGGTTGATCGAATCTTCAGCCTGTACAGGGTCTCCTGCAGAGCGTATTTCACCTTCCTTAAACTCAATGCTGGGCAGGTCAGAGGTTTCCTCCTCTAATGGTTATGCTGTGATTGGACACATTTCTAAAACAGAAATCAATTCCATTCCTTGGTGTCTTAATCATCAGATACCCATAGATGAAGATGACCCCAAGCTGCTCCTGAACAACCAGAGCAGCAAACAGAGCAGCGATGATGTCATTGTCATGGCAACCCTCCGTCTGCTGCGCTTGCTTGTGAAGCATGCTGGGGAATTAAGAGAGGGTCTGGAACACGGCCTGGCATCCACCCCCACTGCTCCCTGGAGAGGTAAGAACTTGAACAACAATACAGTAATGAACCCCTTCCTCTTCACATAGTTATTTCTATTCATGTAATATTAATATCCGTTTTCTCTCTAGGTATCATCCCTCAGTTATTCTCCAGACTAAATCATCCCGAGGCTTACATCCGCCAGAGCATCTGCAGCCTGCTGTGCAGAGTCGCCCAAGATTCACCCCACCTTATCCTCTACCCTGCCATCGTGGGATCTATCTCTCTTGGTGGAGAGACTCAGGCTGCAGGTACATATTGTATTTTTCAAGACATCCTGGCTACCAAATTTGAAAAAAAAAAAAATTTTTAGAAAGATGAAAATGCCAGATGCTTTTCTTAAAACTATAGGTGCATGAGCTCTTTGTAGCTGCCAGCGTGACAGACACATGATGGACTAAATGTTTCTCTAAACATTGTTTTCCATATCGATGTTCTGGTAGTTTGCACTTAAAACATACCAAAGCGACTAAAACCGAACCTCAAAAACTGGGCTCTTGTTTAACAACATCCTGACTTTAGTTGACCTTAGTCTTGGTATGTCATGGCCTTTACACAAAGTTAAATGTTTTTTAACTCTTGGCTACCAGAAATACAAGCAATTGTCAGGGTCTAGTCATTCTACTTACTTTTTTTTTTTTCATTGAAGAAAATTGGAAAATGCTCTGTCTTTATGCTTTGATGGAGACATTTAAACAACCGTTCTCAGTTTAGTGATCAAATAAAAGTTCCTATTTGGGGAAGAAAAAATTGATGTTTTCCTGTCTGCCAGGTAACAAGCTGCCGTCGTCCCTGCCAACCCTTCTTGGTAACATGCAGGGAGAGGCTCTTTGTGGAGGAGAGAGCGAGACGGGCAGCGGGCCGACTTCTCAAGAGAGCAGCCGCGGGGAAGAGATGGTGATGTATTCTAGCGAGGACCAAGCCATGATGCAGGACTGCTACAGCAAGATCGTAGACAAGCTGTCTTCTGCCAACCCCACCATGGTGCAACAGGTATTATAGAAAGGATTTTGCTGTTCTGTAAGTGTCTGGTTGTGTTAATCCATTGTGTTTAAGAGTTGTTTTGTTGGTCCTTGTGTGTGCAGGTGCAGTTGTTGGTGGGCGAGCTGAGGAGGGTCACTCTGCTCTGGGACGAGCTCTGGCTGGGGGTCTTGCAGCAGCAACACATGCATGTTCTGCGCAGGATTCAACAGCTGGAGGACGAGGTGAAAAGAGTTCAGAACAACAACACGCTGCGCAAGTAAGTCACGACCCTGGAAATCAATATAGAAAGAGAAAGTTCTTTATGTGTCTTGGAAAATAATTTAAATTCTAAATCTCTTGTGGTTTAGGGATGAGAAGGTGGCTATTATGAGAGAGAAGCACTCTGCTCTGATGAAGCCTGTGGTTTTTGCTTTGGATCACGTACGTAGCATCACGGCTGCTCCGGCAGAGACTCCTCACGAGGCATGGTTTCAGGAGACATACGGAGAGACCATCCACAATGCTCTAGAGAGACTGAGGAGCCCTCTTAATCCAGCCAATCCCGCCAGCAGCTGGGTGCCCTTCAAACAGGTAAGGACAGCGGTGTGTGTAAAAGAAATGCTGATATGCATGCTGTGCATTTTACCTTTTGTAATTCTACTCCATCTTGTCACAGATCATGTTGAGCTTGCAGCAAAAGGCTCAAAAACGGGCAAGTTACCTCCTGCGACTGGATGAGATCAGCCCCCGCCTGACTGCCATGACCAACACAGAGATGGCGCTGCCAGGGGAGGTGTCTGCTACAGATGCAGTCACCATCCAGAGCGTAGGCAATACCATCACCATCCTGCCAACTAAAACCAAACCCAAGAAGCTCTACTTTCTAGGCTCTGATGGGAGAAATTATCCTTACCTGTTCAAAGGTACAACATTCTAAAAGCATCACTAAAAACTCACCCTCATGTAGTTTCACACCTGAAAGACATTTGTTATTCTTCAAAACACACATAAGAGTATTGAGATTTTTGTTTCCCCTTTCTTTAAATTCCATTTCCACCAAAACTAATAAAAACAATCCGTATAATTTTTGCAGTTTAGTAAATGATGCAAGGGAAAGTGGATGATTTTAAATGTTTTGTGTGTGTGAATTATCCCATTTAATGCATGTAAACATGTATCTTGGTGTTTTAGGATTGGAGGACTTGCATTTGGATGAGAGGATCATGCAGTTCTTGTCTATCGTCAACACCATGTTCACAAAAGTGAATCAGCAGGAGAGTCCAAGGTTTCACGCCCGTCATTATTCTGTCACACCGCTGGGCACCAGATCAGGCCTCATCCAGTGGGTGGATGGAGCCACTCCACTATTTGGCCTGTACAAACGCTGGCAGCAGCGCGAGGCTGTGGTACAAGCCCAGAAGGTGAGAGGGAAAATTAGCATAGAACGCTTCTGAAAAATGATTATTTTGCATGATATTACAGGGTTTTCGTGGTTAACCAAGACCATGTGTTACATAAAAATTAATTTGAATTAAAAATCTATAATAAAAAAATGAATAAAAATTCATTTGATTGCCCTATTGACTGGCTTCACTTTCGGTGATGGAAGATTTTAAAAGATCTTAAACAAATCTTGTGCTTTATTTTTTTATTTTTTTTTAGGCTCAGGACTCCTTCCAGCAACCTCAGAATCTTCCCATGGTTCCACGGCCCAGTGAGCTCTATTACAGTAAGATCAGTCCTGCTTTAAAGGCTGTTGGGCTCAGTTTGGATGTGTCGCGCCGTGACTGGCCATTGAGTGTCATGAGAGATGTTCTTCGGGAGCTGATGGAGGCTACACCTCCTAACCTCTTGGCAAAGGAGCTCTGGTGCTCCTGTACCACTCCCAGTGAGTGGTGGAGCGTGACTCAGGTGGGAGGAGCCACTGTTTACATGTCCTACCTATGTTCGGCAACATGTTAAAATGAAAGCCTTGCTCTATGATTAACCAATCTTATGCATCTCATTTAGTCTTATGCCAGATCCACTGCTGTAATGTCAATGGTGGGATACATCATTGGATTGGGAGATCGTCACCTTGACAACGTGCTGATTGATATGACGACAGGCGAGGTAGTGCACATTGACTACAACGTCTGTTTTGAGAAGGGTGAGTGCTTTTTCACTTGAGAAAGAGTCTAAACATAATTCGTTGGCATAGACATTTAAATACCTCATCATCCTAACAGGAAAAAGCTTGAGAGTACCAGAGAAGGTTCCTTTCCGTATGACGCACAACATTGAGACTGCTTTGGGGGTCACAGGGGTGGAAGGCATCTTTAGACTGTCCTGTGAACAGGTGAGAATGGGATGACTCATAAATGGAAATGATTCATTTAATGTTTAATTTAGTACATGCATACAAATTTAAATGGTGTCCTTTCCTTTCAGGTCGTCCAGATAATGCGACGTGGTAGAGAGACCCTTTTGACCCTTTTAGAGGCATTTGTCTATGACCCTCTGGTGGACTGGACAGCAGGGGGCGAAGTGGGCTTTGCAGGGGCTGTGTATGGAGGTGGTGGTCAGCAAGCAGAGAACAAGCAGAGTAAGAGAGAGATGGAGCGAGACATCACACGTAGCCTCTTCTCTTCCCGTGTGGCTGAGATTAAGGTGAGAATATTAAGTACAAATGTGCATAGGAGGTAAACATGAATTTGCTAAAATAATGAATTTCTCAGCACTCGTGATGCATGACATTGGTTGACTATTTATTTTATTTTTTTAAAGGTTAACTGGTTCAAGAACCGTGATGAGATGGTAGGAGTGTTGCCGCAGGTGGAGGAGGCGGTGGATGAGTACCTAAACCTGCAGGAGTTGCTCACGCAAGTGGAAAAAGTGCAGGGCAAGCTGCTGGAAGAGATGGAGTTCCTGGAGGGAGCCGACACCAGAGCAGATCATCCCATCCACTCCCTGGAGCACAGGTCAGCAGATAAGATGACTAAAGCGTCTTGTTCAGCAGACCACAATTATGGCTTAATTGTATAATAGTGTAGATTTGATGGGACGGATTATAAATTCTCACTGTCATTCATTCTCCCGTCCCTTTTCAGATACTCAGAGCACACTCAGTTGCAGTCCAGGCAGAGAACTGTACAGGATGCCATTCAGGGAAAGTTGTCAGATCTGGATCAGTGCATCTCTCAGTATCAAGCTGCCTTTGCCAGTCTAGAGGCCACCCAGCTTGCCAGTCTCCTCCAGGAGATCAGCAGCCCTATTGATTTAGGTGCAGATTATTTTGGGTTTCTTTTACAGAACATTAACTGAAGTTTAATGAGAAGTAAAAGGAGCACTTGCAAGTTTCTAATTTGTTCCTTTGGTCTGTTTAAACTGCAGGTCCACCCAGCTATGTGCCAGCAACATCTTTCTTGCAGAATGCCGGCCAGGCACACCTAATTAGCCAGTGTGAGGCACTAGAGGCGGAGGTGAGCGCTCTGTTACAGCAGCGGCGCTCTCAGCTGCGTGGCTGTCTCGAGCACCTGCACAGCTATGCCACTGTGGCCTTACTGTACCCACGTGTGGTGCTGCTCAGGCACAGAGTTCACACATGGAAACAGTGGATGGAGGAGCTGGTGTGTGACATGACCGTCAGTCACTGCCAGACCATCTATCACCAGTAAGTACAGCTGCCGATTGTCTCCAGTTCATGAATTTTAGCTGCTCTTATATCAGTATATGGTCCAATTTAACATATTTTTAAAGGACTCATGGTCTTTTTTTATTAATTTATTTATTTTTTATTGCGCGATAACGGCCCACCACTAGAAATATTTTTATTTAATTTGTCACTTTGTTTTGTGATGTAATGTGTTTTTGTTAAATAAAATAATTAAAAATCAAAACCCAATCTTTTGAATATGTGTGTATATTAAGTCTTGAAAAAAGTAGTTTTAATTAATTGTAATAATTAACTAAAATTAACTATTCAATGTCTGTTGTTTTTTTTAATTGGTTATCATAAAAATCCTCTTATCTTTCAGGTATGAAATGCAGTTTGCACCCCAGCCCCCTCCTGCCACATGTCAGTTCCTGTCCAGCATCGAGATGGCGCTGCAGCACCACGCAGCAGAAACCAACACTCGGCTGCTGAGGCAGGTAGAGCGTCTGAAGACAGAGGGCGCTGGAGTTCCTGTTTGTGAGGAGCAGCTGCAGGAAATCGAGCGCTGCATCAAAGTCTTCCTGCACGAGGACACTGAGCTTGGGTCCTTCAGTCTGGCCGGCATCATCGTCTCTGCCCTCTGTGCTCTTACAAGGTCTGAATCTGTGGCTTTAAAAAAAAAGAGCTTCAAGAATTGTAAAAGCCTCATTTGTTTCTGGACATAGTTTTTCTGATCCTGTATGCCTAAACTGTTTTTTCCCAGTGGTCTTAAAAGATTTAATAATTCGGCGCTTCTGTGCTTTGCAGGCGTAACCTGGTGATGGAGGGAGCTGCAGCCAGTGCTGGAGAGCAGCTGGTGGAGCTGACGTCCCGTGATGGTGCCTGGTTCCTGGAAGAGCTCTGCAGTATGAGCGGAAACATCACGTGTCTTGTGCAACTGTTGCAGCAGTGCCAGCTTCTATCACATGACCTGGACATCCTCAGCCTTGCAGAGACTTCGCAAGTGGTCTACCTGGCCAATGGCGTCTACACCTGCCTTCAGGTAATGTTCTCAGCGTTTTAATGGTCTTCTGTGGTTTCAGTGATGTTTTCTCTCCCCTTAAACATTTTTTATTAATCTTCAAAGGAGCTCAACACAAACTTCCGTCAGATCATCTTCCCAGAAGCTCTACGCTGCATGCTGAAGGGAGAAAATACATTGGAGGCAATGCTAGCAGAGCTGGATGCTCTTATCGATCAGTGTGCAGATGGGGTTTCACTGCAGGGACTGGGGGAGGTTCTGCAGGCTCACCTTCGTAACACCGCCATGGGCCTGGAGGAGGATCCAGATGACCACTATCTTGATATCACCAGGTAACATGTACAATAGAAATATTTACTAAGCAGTATGTGATGTTAATGTTTTTGGATGGACTGAACTTTGTGTCTTTTTTTATTTATTTTTTTTTATGGCAGGGTTCTGCGAGCCCAGTACTCAGAACTGATCCAGCCACGCAGCATGGAGAGCTCGGTGCAGGAAACACCCAAGATGAGTGCCGGTCAGATGTTGTTGGTAGCTTTTGATGGCATGTTTGCACAACTGGAGACTGCTTTTGGACTTCTGATTGACAAGGTATAAATACTGATTTGTACAGTATTATAATTCATGTTTGGATGTTGACCACCTGAGTCTGTTGTAAAGGTCAGATGTTCTGCAAACCTGTACTAATTATGAAAGAATGCAGATATCAGAGATATTTTTCTTCCTTGTCTGAGAAGTTAAATTGCGTATGGATTAGTGCATTTACAGTACAAAACTATAGTTATGATTAAGGATTGACCAAATGTTCGGCAAATAGAAAATATAATTTACGGTATATGACAGTGTAATGTGTATGGCAAATTCGTAATGAGAATCTGCTGTTGTCAGTACTGAGATCTTTCTGTGGGTTTCAACCAAAGACAAAAAAGCTGAGAAAAAGGAAGCTAGTCATGATAATATATTTATTATATAATAATATATTTAATATTTTGTTTTTTTGTCTTAGTTAATGTCATGTTTTTGTGCTGCTGTTGTGTGTGTTCATATTGAATGGGGTTTCTTGGAAAACAATCAATTTTGACCACAAATAACTCAAGTGGAAAGAGATAAATAAAGAGCATATGACTAGGCGAGGTGATCAGGTTTTTCCTCTGTTTTTGTCCCTAGCTGGTCATATGACTGAGATGTGTTTATTAGATTAGAGTGGTATCTAAATGAATCCTGTTCTATCTCCAGCTGAACTCTATGGATGTGCCTTCTGCCTGGAGAAAGGTGGATGTGATCCGGGAGTCCAGAGCTACACAGGTCCATTTCTTTGATAATGTGCAGACCAGACAGGTCTTGGAGGAGATTTTCTTCCTGAAGAGACTTCAGACTATCCAAGACTTCTTCCGTCTGTGTGGATCATTTGCACAGACACTATCTGGTAAAAATCTACTTGGCAGTTTCTTAATATATTATGGAATGACATGAATAAAGTAAGAAATACAAAATAGCACACACAATACAATATATATAGACAATCTTGTCATTTTTTTTCTAACAGGAACATGTCCTACACCCACTGATGAGCCTCCACCCTCAAATGGCCCAGTACCCATCGTGAAACCCATGTACCGAGGCTCCACTGTAGTGAGCGAGGACCAGATGATGCGGCCCATCAAAGCCTTCACAGCTGATTTTGTAAGGCAGATGCTAATGGGGCTCCCCACCCAGGCACTAGGCCTGACTATCTGCAGTGCTCTCAGTGCCCTTGGCATGGATCTCATCGCCCAGGTGGAGGCCAAGGACTTTGGCGCTGAGGGGAAGGTTTCTCTGGATGACCTGTGCAAGAAAGCAGTAGAGCAAGGGGTGCAGGCAGGACGCATATCCCAGCTGCTGCTCAACAGGGCCACCGTGCTGGCCAGCTCTTACGACACGGCCTGGAAAAAACTGGACCTGGTGCGACGTCTAGAAGTCAGCATTGAAGCCTGTAAGGTCAGCCTTCAGAGGACTCAGCTTCACATCGCCATGTTCCAGGTAAGAACTGGTGCTAATTTTACAAAAAGCAACGCCATTTGTTGTGGCTGTGAAGGTCTGTGAAGTTCTAGTGAAACTGTATGTGCAAAAAGAGAAAAAAAACTGTCTAGTATGCATTGTCAGTAGCATAGAGAAGTAACAAATTACATTCACTTTCAAACCAAGTGGCTTTTTGTTAGTCAGTGTGGCAAACTATAATCTAAAAATGAGTAGAATTTAGCTGAAACTGACCAATAAAATTTTACCAAGCAACAGTAAAGTGACCTTCATCTTCCGCTCTCTTATCAGTGGCAGCACGAGGACATTCTCGGTGCGAGGACGCAGCCCATGACTGTCAGTCCCCCGCCTCGCTCCATCATTCTGAGCAACATGAAGAAGAAGCTCTACAAATTCAGTCAAGACGAAGCTTCTATTGGCAGCGTCCAGGTTAAAGCCGTTGTATGTTTTTGAGAACATGTCAAAGTGAAATAGAAACCTTTTAATCTAGTCCGTGTTGGGTTTTGTGTTGCAGGAGAAGTTGGCCAGTCTAGAGGGCAGCATAGAGCAGAGGCTGAAGTGGGCTGGTGGTGCAAACCCTGCACTTGCCCCAGTGCTGCAGGACTTTGAGGCCACTATTGCAGAACGCCGCGCCTTGGTGATGAAGGAGAGTCAGCGTGCAAACCAGGTTACTTTTCTCTGCAGCACCATTCTGAATTTCGAAGGTCTGCGAACCCGCACCCCAGAAGCCTTGAACATGGATGCTACACTTTTTGAACTTGTGAAACGATGCCAGGCCACCTGCTCCTACGCTGCCCAATTCAGCACCTCCGTTTCCTCTTCAGAACTTCAGCTGCTGCATAGACTGGTGGGTCTTGCTGGAATTTTAAACTCTCGGTTTAAGTTACTTCTGAATCTGGTAAACCATAATCTTTTTGTTGTCATCTGTTTCTAATTTAACGGCATCCGATTGTGTATTTGCAGAGTCCTGCCATGGAGCTGTCCATTGGTGGGCCTGAGTGGCTTGTGTACGCACAGAATCACCTCACCCAGGAGATGTCCAGTCAGAGAGCCATGCAGGAGGAAAGAGAGCAGCAGCTGGAGAGAGTGACCGAAACCCTGCAGCTGCTAGTGGACTCCATTAAAGGCACCCTGTCCAATCATAACCGGCAACTTGCTGATGTTAAGCACCTCCTGCGCGCCATGGCAAAGGTATATATGCCTCTGATGCAGAATAGTGGACATGTTTAGTTTATTGGCCACCTCTAACCACTGACAGAAAGTGGGTTTTGAAATGTTATAGACTGAATATCTTTTGTGTGCACTCTAATAAAACCTGCTTTTCAATTTGGCAGGATGAGGAAAATGCCCTTGCGGAGGGAGAGGAAGTGACTTATGAGGGTAGTGTGCGTCAGTTCCTGTCAGAATACAAAGCATGGCAGGATAATGTGCAGATAGTGCTTTTTACTGTAGTGCAAGCTACAGGCCAACCACGCAGCCAAGAGCAGGTGGAGCTGCTGCAGGAGATCCCTGTCACCCTGAAGGAGCTAAAAGTTCAGAGCCAGAGGTGACCTTGTGCTGGATTTATAACACAACTTACAAGTCTTTAAGGTTTTTTGGTTACAATTTTTGTTTTTGTCCTTAGCATCTACAATGGCTTGGTGAGCTTCGCCTCTCCTCTTGTCACTGAGAGAGGAAGTGATTGTGCAAGTCCCACTTCCACAGTCCAGACCAGCTTTGCTGCTGGTAAGTTTAAGATGTAGCTTTGGTTCTTTCACTGGTGTTTTTTTTCTGTAGTTGATTTTGAGTTCTCTCTCTCTCTCTCTCTCTGTCTCTGTCTCTGTCTCTGTCTCTCTCTCTCTGTCTCTCTCTCTCTGTCTCTCTGTCTCTGTTACCGTAGCCGTACGCTGCAGTGGAGTGAAGACCCAGCCTGACAGCATGTCTCAGAATGCACGCAAAGCTCTTCCTCGAAACTTTGGGACCCCGGTGGACACTCCCCCCAGCACTCTGATGATCAACAGTAAAGGACTGGCCCCTAGCCCCAAAAGAGCTGTGCGGGATCCCAAAACTGGGAGAGGTTTGTTGTGATTCAAATGTCATTAAAAATGTTGAAATGATACATACCTGTGTGAGTTTGACCAGTATGTGATTAATTTAACAGATGAGTATTAAAAGGCACTATTCATCAAGTTATCTCTGATCATGCATGTAGTTTTAGCATTTAATATTAATTGATAAAATATAGTATCACTAAAAAGTTGTACACTGTAATGTTTTTTTTTTTTTCATGATTTTTAAATCTGTTTCTCTTAACTAAACTAAAATACAATAAAAACCCTTATAGTTAGGGATGCATCGATACACAGGATCGGTGTCAGGTCCGATACGATCATTTTCTGCGGGTCAGCCGAGACTGATCCAAATCCGATCTTGTGCGTTGTGCGCAATAATTGTGTTATTGTTGAGCCCCACAAAGGGCACAAAAAACATTTATAAAGTACCATTAAGTGTTTGTGCACTATATTTCAAATGTTCTGAAGCTGTTCCGTAGTTTAATGTGAGGTGCAGATGAGTCATTAAATTCCAGTTCACATAAACTGCTCTCTGCTGCAACTGCCTGTCATCCTCCATTCAGTATTCAGCTGTGGCATGTTCAGTTACTACAGTGGAAACAAGGAAACTCTCTTCAAGAGTTTACAGGAATGTTTAAAACTGCTAAAAGAAAAGGCTCAATAAAGCATCGCACAGATTTAATGCACTACGCATCAATATCTCTTTCGCTTTGAACTTTTCTATGCACTCGGAGGACTGCGCTGCCTGCACTGCGACTGCGTGTTGCTTCAAGCACATCATTCTGTGCACGGGATACGCATAAGCATTTTGTAATGCTCTTTATTGGAGCCTTTCGTATTATAATACTTTTCTGTGCAATGAAAAGATCTATAAATAGTCTTTCTTGCTCTTTCCTAATTATCATATGTTGCTGCATTCATTACTGTGCTATTCACTTTTTGTTGTTGTTGTTTAGAAATGTATTATTTTTTTACAAAGAGAATTGTGTAACATTTTACCACAGTTAGTCCTACACTTATTCACAATCATTTGTAAATAGAATGTATCATAGATAACATAATTATTGTGCACCCATGACTTTTCTGGAGTGGCTAAAATATATAATAATAATAATGTTTATTAAAATGAAGTCTGTATTTAGTAGATTGTGTTTAACACACAAAAGAGTGACCATCAGGTTTACACAGAGATGTAAAGAAATTCTGAATTGATTTCTAAAAAAGAAATATAACGGGCCGGTATCAGATTGGATCTGAATCGGCAGATACTAAATTTTCGGGATCGAATCGGTTCTGAAAAAATTTTATCGTTCCATCCCCAGCTATAGTTAATAGTTTAATCCTTTAGAAATAGTTTTAAAATGCTGAAGAATCTATCAATGTTGAAAAATCATTATGCTGCTTTTTATCTTATTTATTTATTTATTTTAGGTGAAAATATTTTTTTTAATAATAAGCACAGCTATTATTTGCAACAGAAATATCTTGCAATCTATTTTTTTTATTTTAATTTACCGTCCTAATTTACCCTTTGATTTCTGCCATCTTTAGATCTACATGTTTGACACTTCACCAATGTTTATGTTCAGCCAGTTTAAACTTGTTAACCTTTAAATGACTGTTTGTACTGACAATGGCTTGTTTAGATAATGATGTCTTCTAAAAGGAAATAGTACCTTTTTAATGAAGACGTATTATGAAATGCTTTATCAACTAGAATCTTTGCTAAGATCACTTATCAGCAGTTTTTCCTTCAGCTGTGCAAGAGAGGAATTCCTACGCTGTTAGTGTGTGGAAGAGGGTGAAGGCCAAACTGGAAGGGAGAGATGTGGACCCTAACAGGAGAATGAGTGTCACTGAGCAGGTGAGCTTTCCTTTTTTTTTTTTTTTTTTTTTTTTTTAATCCACACAACCTTACTGCTGCTCCTGTGTGCGTTTTTAATCCATGTCTTTGGCTCTCTTCAAGGTGGATTATGTCATCAAAGAGGCAACAAACTTGGACAACCTGGCACAGTTGTACGAGGGATGGACTGCATGGGTGTGAACGGGATCCTTGTAGATCACTTTGGTCCAGCGAGGGTAGAAATCCACCGAAATCCACTGGGTCTGGGGCAATGGAGCCACAGAGCACCATGCAGGAAAAGAGGGGGGGTGTAGAGACCCTCCCTCGGGCCCACACCGGATCCCCGTAGCACAGCTACACCCGGCGATCCAGCTAACACAACGAAATGGGTCTGCATCTGTCTCCCCGAGATGTGTGGGGAGCTCACCTAGATGGGGAGGCGGGGTGGGGGGGGGGCAAGGCACACACGTTGCTGCTTGAACTACCCCCCCCAACCAACCCCTGTATCAACAACAACAACAAAATAAACGTCTGTCAACTATCAAAACAACTAGGATTTGCCACAGGGAAAATTTGCAGGAGACCGTTTATCCACTCTTAGATCAAAGGTCTGCGGTAATTAACGGGTTTCTAGACTGCATTTGTGCGAGAGTGGAGGGAAAGGGTGATCCGGTCTTGGAGGGGGTCCCCTGTTTTTGGATGGCTTGGGGTCGGGCGTGACTTGCGGTTGAGCTATGTCATGCTGGAGCGGGTGTGGAGGGCTCAAAGGACTCCGTTGGAAGCCAGAAAGCCTTTGGCAGACCTTTTAGAGTTCGTTCTTAACCACAAAAAAAAGACCTTTTCCCCTCGAGTATATATAGGAAATGCTGAAAAAAAAAAACTTTTTACACCTTCACCAATGTACTGCACAGATTTCACAATTCAAAGGCAAATTGCAAAGTGGCTTTGGGAACATTTACTGTCACGTGTTTCTGAATGTTTGGCACAATGAATGATGTGCTTGGAGTTGGCAAGTGCTCGGTCTGAGGTCTCTTTGATTTGATCCTTGAGTATGACCCATGCTCAATACGGTGAGATGTGCAAATCAGTTTATAAATGCTTTTTTTCTTCGTATGCATCTCTGATCTTGTTTGTGTATTGTAGATTCTTTCTCCCTTTCCTTCTTTGTTATGGATTTAGTCTAGATTGCTTCTTTTTTTGACTTGCCTGTGGATGTGTATCATCGCCGATACGTGTCCTCATTAAAGCTTGCGTTTTACTGATCTTGACCTAGTTTTACATTTTTAGTGGGAGAAATAAGTAATGGAAATAGTGATGTGGTGATGGTTAACAATTGTTGTCTCTTAATGGTTTTACTCCACTTTGTTGGTCAAATAAAACTATAATTAAATCTCTTGGATTTTCATTAAAGCATTAGCATTTTTGTTCCATTGGTGGTCTGATTTTTATTTTTTTTTACTTGGAATTTTCATACTTGAAATTCATTTTTAGCTTTATTAGACTTTCCACAGCAATGCTATAAATTTTGTTCTGCAGTTTAACCTTGTTCAAGAGCTACGCTTCATTATGCATTGCTGTGACATTCCTCAAGCTGAGGTTATAACGGTCACCCAGTGTTGAAAGCCTATTTGTGACCCTGGACCACAAAACCAGTTAAGTCGCTGGGATATATTTGTAGTAATAGCCAAAAATACATTGTATGGGTCAATATATATATATTTTTTTTTTTTTGCTAAATATCCTTAGAATAGTAAGTAATGTTCATGTTCCATGAAGGTATTTAGTCAATTTACAGAAAATATATTAAAACTTCATTTTGATTAGTAAAAGGCATTGATCAGATCTTCTTTTGTTCAGCTTTTAAAGGTGATTTTCTCAGCATTTAGATTTTTCTGTATCCTCAGATTCCAGATGTTCATATAGTTGTATCTCGGTCAAATATTGCCCTATCCATCCAACTCATACATCAATGGGAAGCTTATTTATTCAGCTTTCAGATCATGTATAAATCTCAATTTCGGAAAATTAACATTTAC
>JAUMHG010000172.1:64568-80112 GCA_032359395.1 Enteromius anoplus | reverse complement strand
ACATATTTTTCCTTTAAAATGATACATTTTCTCGGATTAAACTTTTGATCTGTCATCTACGTTCTATTACAAATAAATATTGACATTTGCCATCTCCACATCATTTTATTCAGTTTTTATTAATAGTTTGTTTAGGGTCCCAACTTTTTTGGAATCCTGTTTGTAACTCGGTTTTGAAGTAAATAAGAAGTAAATAAAAGCAAAATTCTGATAAACCCAGTCAAGATGAAAAAACACAGGGCTAGAGCAAAATCCGCACACTCTGAAACATCAAACAGCCTAGATGAAAGTTTATTGAGCAATTTACTGAATAAAAGGAGGAAAACGTTTCATTCACATGTTAATGGGGGAAAAAAAATATTAAAGGCTTTACAGTAATTTATAGTTTTTGGTTTGTTAGTTCTTTTTGATATCGAAAATGACCTATTTCTATTTTAAACTAAGTAAATGTGATTTTACATTTACAGTATATATATACTTTTTTTAACTATTGAAATATTAACTTTAACAAACTTAATATTGAATATAAGATTTTCAGGAGGAACGTTTAAAATTGTTTAGAATGTCTTACACAGAGGTTCAGGTTTACATACTTTATAAGTACATTTATTGTATATTATACTTTAAATTTTACATAATTATATTTTTATATATGGAATATGCTTTATGAGTTTAAAATATTTTTTTTATGTTCAATTGCACCAAAATAAACATGCAATGAATGCAGTGGTCTCGTTTCCTTTCAAATAAATGAATTAATAAATAAACATAGTCGATGTCTTTCCAAAAACCTTTCACACTTTTCAAGCGCAGAGTGACGTTTGTGAAACTGGCTGCAGTATCACGTGATGTGGCGTAGATGGCGGTAATGGGTCTCTCGGTGAATAACAGCATCCGGAAATACAAAACAGTTACAGCCGTTTGCTGCTGCTGTTGCTCCTATGCGACGAAACTGGTCAAGTTAAATGGAGCAGTAACATATTCTGTCAGAAAGATGCCCGTTTGTTCAGCTTATAAGTGCAAGAATCGCTCTGACGGATCATATAAAGAGGCATACAAAAGGGGCGACTTTTCTTTTCACACGTAAGTTTTAGATGTTTGTTGTGAGTGTTGCAAGTAACCCCCAGACGCAGAGTCCCCTAATCAAAACATACACACATGTGTAACAGATTGTGTAGCTGCTAATCCGACTAGCCACAGCGTTGCCAAACACACATTTACAGACGCGTTAGTATGTTTGTTGTGTGTATAATAACCAAATACAGTTACATACTCTGAATGATTGTAAATAGACTCAAAAATAGATTTAGTAAAAAACATTTAGTAGACTGTTGTCATCATAATGCTTGCCGTGTAGCATCTTTGAGGAGTTGTTGGTTAGCAGGGAGTTTAATGTATTCCAGTGAATCGATTCTTTTGAACACATTCATTTAACGTTACTGCTTCTTTTAGACAACTTGTCTTTGTGTGCCATGAACGAGTCATTCACCCAACACCGTCACATTTCAGACATTGAGAATTAGCTGAAACAACTTAACTTAAATTAAAATATTATAATTTATTTAGCCTCATATCCAAACCCATCAGACATACAGGGTAAAACATTTAACGTTTCACAAGTTTGACGGAAGCACTGGTGTGCACCACTGGGGTTTCCCTTCATTTTTTATCCATATGACTGTTTGTTTATACTCCGATCAGAGTTGGAAAATAAGCAGGGATAGAGAGATGTGAATACAGAATGAAAAAGGGGCTCAATCGCAACGGAGATTATTACAAGTGTCCATTAGGTGGCGGTACCCCGTGTTTAATCTGCCATTAAATTCCTACCAGAAGAACAGTTTCCGGAAATACAAAATAAGATGCATGCTTACCGTTGGAAATTGCATTGAAATTGAATTTTAAGAAATGCCAGTGTGTTCAGCGTATAAGTGCAAGAAACGTTCAGATAGAGAGTATAAAGAGGCATACAACAGGGGCGAGTTTTCTTTTCACAAGTAAGTTACATTCAGATATCTCATGATCTTAAAGTTTCAGACAAACCCCCAAATAGCTCACTAATGTTATACAACCGTTAATGCTCGTATAAATGAATGCATATTTATCCAGCATTACACGCTCATGCACGTCTGGTGTGTGTGTCTATCGTCCTGCAGGTTCCCGCTAGCGGACGGTTTGAGAGTGAGAGAGTGGCTCCGTCGGATGAGATGGCAGAACTGGTGGCCGACGGGAAACTCAGTCCTGTGCTCGGATCATTTTGAGAAGGACTGCTTTGAACAAGTGGGCAGTCACAAACGACTGCGCAAAAATGCTGTCCCCACTATCTTTAATTTCCCCAAACATCTGCAGTGGAAGGCAAGTCAGGGCAGTTTTGTAATGCAACAATTTTTATTTTCTGATTATAATCCATGTGTTCTTTTCTATCTATGATTTCTATTTTTTAATTGTGCTCACACAGGTGCCAGGTGTCAAGAGACGATCTCTGGTATGTATAGGAGGTTAAGAACCATCATAGCAAGTAAAAAGTTTAGCAAATTTCCCAGAAATCACTGGTTCTTTGCATCAAGGCATTTTCCAAATAGTCCAGAATGGCCAGTTTTCCTTTTCAGCCTTTGCCATGCAAATATTTTACATATTATTGGTCTCAGGCAGTTAATGGTAATAATAATAGACTAATCTTTTGAATTGGGATTCTATTACTTTCTAACTGGGTTTCATGATTTTATTTTATTTTTTAAATTTTAAAATAAATAAATAAAACATCGGTATTGATATCATTAACTAACATTGGAGAAATGCTTTTTTTAAACTATTGAAATATGAACTATAAGATTTTCAGGAGGAACTTTAAGAATTTTTTAGAATGTCTTACACAGAGGTTCAGGAATATCAAATCTGTGTCCTCGGGTTGTTCTGTTGAGAACCATTGATTTAAAGCTTTATTAGAAAGCCTTTTCATTTTTTTATTATTATCATTATTATTTCTGAACACATAATTCATTTGTTTTGTATTTTTCAGAATCGTAAGCCAGTTGAAGTGCCTATCAAACCAAAACCAACCCCGGTGTCAGCACCAGTACCACCACGGTAATGTGTTTGTTAGCCCATGTGTTTGTTACAGTAATTTCCTCTAGCTGTCTTACTGCTTAACGTCTCTTTTATTCATGGGTTTGATAGACTCGAGGGGAAGTTTGTTCGAGTGCCCGTGGATTCTGATGGTTCCAGCCTCGGCCCCATGCACGCTGGGAGCTTCCACGATGACTACTGCAAACCACAGGTTAATAGTTTGTTGATTTTTGTCTTTTGTAGAGCATCTTCTACACTTACTCACCAGTCAATGTGTTTTCACAGAGCTTTCACTGGATGAAGCTTTCAGAGGGTGACGATGAGACTGATGATGAAGCTGCTGATGATGATGATGCTAGTGTATGTAGACCTTTACATTATCACAGTCTGTAAATGTAAAAACTTAAGCTTTAAATATCTGGAAATGGTCTCTCAAATGTTGTATTGTTTATTTACATGTATGTGCAGGATCCTGGAAATGATGTCGCCTATGATGATGCACCTCTTGAAACACCTGAAAATCCAAACACTCAGTTTATCAGGGTATGCCTTTTACAGACTTGCCCTTTTTTGTCCTGTCTCACAGCGGTAATTTCTGTGTGAAGGCATAAAATTGTAGCCATTATAGTAATGTCATTAGAAGGATAGTTTGACATCGTTTTACCCTTAATTTTTTATATTCTATTGTCTTAATTTTCCCTTCTAGGTGACAGAGAGATGGCAATGGCTGAGTATAGATGTAACAGGGCCTTTTCAAGAAAGCAAAGGCCCTTATAGCCACATCGTGGTCATCTGTGATTATTACACCAAGTGGATTGAAATCTTTCCATCCGAAAAACCTAATTCTGATTCCATTGCCCTGCTTATGTGTGATGCCATTTCCCGATATGGGTTTCCTCTGGGATTTCTCACACCTTGGGGTGCTAGAGGGATTCAGGTCCGAACGGTAAGTCATGATTGACTGGATAATGTTTGAGCAATTAGTGCAGGTTAAATTATTTAGACTTGTAAATTGTATTTGTACTCGTTTAAATGTACTGAAAGGTGCTGTATGTAAGTTTTTTACTCTTCTAAAACCAAAACAATAACATCATTTGTTTGTAGATATTTAGGAATCATGTTACGTTTACATAGCTGTTTCTTACATAGCCAGTCACTCAAGGTTCCAGGGCAAAATCCCTTCATTTGTTGCAGTACTCATTTCAACCACTAGCTGTCAATCTTGCATACTGCACCTTTAAATGTCTCAGTATTATTTTTATCTTTACCTTTTTGCTATCTTTTGTCCAGGTGAACAGAGCACTCAATAGCATTCTAATGATAAAGGATATCTCCCTCGTCTCTCGGCATCACCAGGCTTCGCAGCTTGAACCTCACACACAATACCACATTGTTAAGTACGTTTAGAATTGTTGGACATAAAGCACAGTATTACAGAACATAAGACAGAGAGTTATTTTGAAAAAAATAAATAAATAACGGTATGGTTTCTTTACAGTATGGTAGAAAATCTGGTAAAGAAGTATCCAGACAGTTGGCATGTTCAGTTGCCTGTCAGTGTGCTGCGCTTCAACTGCAGTGTGCATCCAGAAACCAAACACAGACCTCTGTCACTCCATCGCAGTGAGGGAACTAAACCTTATACATCCCCCAGAGATCAGCCGGTGTGTATTGTGATATTACAACATCCTTGATCACACTGGCAGCCCAAAACCATTGTGTTATTGCTTATGATTATGTCAAGAATCAGAACAGGTGCTGTTATTAAAACTTGTTGTATAGATATGGACAAATGCGGTAAAGTTTCATTTTGTGGTTCTGCTCATGTATGTACAGTACAAACTCATTTATTTACACTACTGTTGTGTACAGTTGGAACAGTTTAGTTTTTTTTGGAATAAGTTTTTTATACTAGACTGCAGTTATGTAACCATACAGTAAAAAATATGTATTTTCATATGTAATTCAATCCTGTGAATTTTCAACAACTGTTACTCCAGTTTTGTCACATGATCTTTTAGAAATCACGCTCATATCGCTGTATAAAAATATTAATTTATTTAAAAAAAACAAAAACGTACGACCTCAGACTTGAATGAGTGCATGCATTAAGTATATTATTAAATTTGAGTGTTTTGCTTTTTTCCCCAAATCAAGCTCAGTGAAGATGACCTTGCAAAATACACCTTCAGAATCCAGAAACCAAACCCTTTAAAAGAAATTGAGGCACTAAAACGAATATTCCGTGAGTATGATAGCTTCAGATCCAAATCTCAGTTTACCTGTCTGTTTGCTTGTCCTTCACATCTGTGGTCATTATCATTCATTTTGTTAACACAGGAGAGTCAGCGGACTGCATTGTCATCTCATAAAACAAATAACGGGTAAGTGTGAATGAACATTTCTGTTATTACTGCATAGAGATATTGTTCCTTGTCTTTCAATTTTTAAAAAATAATTAATGAAAACAAAAAATGCTGCTACTAATCCAACAGGTGTTTTTTGTTTGTTTTGTTTTGTTTGTTTCCTCTGTTGCTAGTGTGCCTGTTGTAACCGGCGTGTGACTTCAAACTGAAGGTCCAGTGAGGAAGAAGCTCAGTAGACAACTTGGATGAATGATGAAAAATAATGAGCCGTTAAAGTGCTAGAGACCAAGACTGAGATGTTATTTGTGATTTTCATATTGAAATTGTTTGCAGCATTGTGAATACATACCATTAAAGGTATTAAAGAGAGTAGTACTAACTGTAAAAGAAAGTTTGTAATATTTGTAAACTGATTGAGCCAGGAAAAGATAATCTAATGTTAATAAATCCACAAATACTCCTGTGAGTTGCAGGCAATCCTTAAGGATATTGTGGTAGTCTGAAATGAAATGTGAATGATTGTTTTTTTCAAATAAACCTTGTATATTGTTGCGTCAATATAAATTCATCAACTGTTTTACTACCAATAAAATATGGTTGCTTTAAATGAAATATGGCAACCACAAAATAACCAACAATTTGCTACAATAACCATAGTTTAACCACGGTATTTGTAGTACATCTCTGGTTATACAAATAGTAATGAGACAAAAAGGACGTGTCTTCGTGTTTCGTTTCTTTATTAACCACAAAAAAAGTCATACGTTGTTTTTTTTTTTTGGCGTCATCTGATATTGGTCATTGATCAAAAATTAAGTTCATATATTTATGGTAGGAAAGTAATAGTATCTCATGGAACATGATCTTAATATCATTGACCAATATTTATATAATCTGACCAATATAATGTATTGCTACAAATACTACTTATGATTTGTGGTCCAGTGTCACATTAGGAGGTCACACAGTCCAGAAATATCTACAATCTGCCCCATTCTAATGAACAAAATTGTCCAGCAAGTAATCCGAGGGAAGACAACTGTGAAAGCTACGCTCACTGTGCATTCTTAAGCCTGCGCTACATTTACTTTTCACAGAAACCGACAAAACTCTACATTAAACTTGGTTTGTGCCAGAGCAACAGGAGTTCGTTGAAATAAATACATTAAATCGTGCGCGAGGCCGCTAGGGCGCGTCTCCGGCACAGAAAAGAGTTGACGCTGCTCGCGCAAAGACATCTGGGATTGTGGAGGACTGGCTCGAGCGCTTTGATTTCCGCAGTGCAGCGTGGGATAGTGGAAGAAGTCAGCGAAACAGTCGTAGAGAAATGGTGAGTGAGGAATCAAACCCTGGTCGAACGTATTTATTGGTTTTGTGGTTTGAAAATGTACCCGTGACGGATTACAAGCAAACCAGCCGCTGGTTGGAGAGGCGAACGAGTGAAAACGCAACCTTTACACAGTCCTCTTTGTTTCGCAATATTTTTAGCAGCCTTGCTAACATTCCCTGCTAAACCCGCTCCATTTACTAGTGTTAGTTAATTAGATTGGGAGCACATTGAGCTCGACGACCCGTCTGGTCGGACAATATTAAAATGTCCGATGGGAGAGCAGTTTTATACGGTTTATTTGAATATGAGCTGCGCACCCTCTGTAGCCGAAATGGGGCTGTTAATCGCGGTGTTGATTTCATGACAGCTCTGTAATGTAGGAACGGGCTGGTCCTCCAGTTGATCCTTCTGGGCTGTGCCTTTTTAGATGCTCATCTAACGTTAGTCATTTAATCTATCCGCGCGATAAATGTAACGTTAGATAATCATCAAAAGATTATCGAGCTTAGATGGGTTGCTACATGTTTTGTCCTGCCGTCGTTAAGAGCTGCAGTTTGCGCGTCCATCTTTAAAAGATAACTTAGGCGAATGATACTTTGTTTAGCCGCGTTTACGGTTATTATTAGATTTTCATCCCCTCGTAATGGCCGTAAACAAACCGCTGCATTTCCTTAATGCTGCCAGTAACTAAGTCAACGACAACTCCAACACAACTGCAGCTGTCAGCCTTTTATTTTTGTAGAGAGCGGTGTAGTTGACATGCTTCAGCTGTTCACCATCTGCCTTTCTCTGTATCATTTTATTTTTAAAAAGCCAGTGTTTGGTCTACCAGTAAATTACAACAAACACGGCTTTGAGAGTTAGATGATCGATGGTGTCATTTTGTTGTGTGAAGGACAGTGAAGGAAGTGTTCTGTTGAGATGCGTTGATAATGAGAGGATTGAAGGGGAACTGAATCCTTGTTTTTCTTCAGGATGTCTTTTTGATGATCAGACGTCACAAGACAACCATCTTCACAGATGCCAAGGAGTCTACCACGGTCTACGAGCTGAAGCGGATTGTGGAGGGCATCCTAAAGCGAGCGCCCGAGGATCAGAGACTTTATAAGGTCAGCAAAGAAACCTTTCATGATTATGCTAAAAATGATTATTGTTATAGCTGATTTAGTATATCCTGAAGGTGGTATGTAGTCGGGTCATTCCTGTAATGTAGAAATAAAAGCATTCCAAGTCATGTAGTTTCACACCGTTACAAAATTCTGAGTTGTTTTTTTTAAGGGAAATGTGTACTTTTATTTAGTAAGGATTCATGAACATACATCATACATATATATAATGCAGACATCTATAAATGTGGAAAAAAGCAAATTAGTAGACGTCTGTTCAAACTCACTTTGTGTTTACTTTGTGACCTTGTGATAAAATACAACAAACTAATAATATTCCATTCTTTAAAAAAATGTACACTGTATTCAGTGTAAAAAATTTTTTTATTATTGAACGGTTTGCTTGCACAGTCCTGTCATCTATTGCACTATCCCTAATGTTGATAGTCCAGTTTGTGTTGTTTAGCTGAGTTACTCCTAATCCTTTCCGTCCTTGTTGTGCATTTTATTAAACAGTCGTTCTCTCTGTGTCTCCCAGGATGACATGCTGCTAGAAGATAGTAAGACTCTTGGAGACTGTGGGTTCACAAACCAGACAGCCAGGCCTCAGGCTCCGGCCACAGTAGGACTGGCTTTTCGCATCAGCGGTGAGCTCCCGTTTCAATCGCTTGCCTCATGTCCCGCTCTGTGATATCTAGTGATCTGAATTTCCCTACCATGTCTGTTTTTATCACAGATGATGCTTTTGAGCCTCTAAGAATAGAGGCCTTCTCCAGCCCTCCTGAGCTTCCCGATGTCATGAAGCCTCAAGACTCGGGCAGCACTGCCAACGAACAAGCCGTGCAGTGAAGGAGGAACTGACGATAAAGGGTTGGGGGGGGGGGGGTAGACAGCGGGGGGTCAAGAGTGTCCAAAACAACGGACAAGCAAAACACGTGCGTTTTCAAGATGGTGGTGCGTATTGAGTTACAAAAAGAGGGGAAGGGGGGGGAAGCATGAGTGATCTTGTGTGATATTGTAACTTTGCTGAGATTTTGAGTCGCTCTCCCTGTACCTCCTCACGTCCCATTAAGCACTAGCAGCTTACTCTCACTGTATTGTCGCAAACCCTTCCAATGTTCAGTGTCTGCTCATCTACAGGTTAATCCACCAATCGCAACGTCCCATTTTGATTTGGTAATGTTTCCCTTGATTTCTGGATGAATTGCTCATTTGTCAGACAGCTGTTAGTCAACCGTCGGAGGTGGTTAGATATCTGAGTATTTAAACCCGTGCTTCTTATTTAATTCACGCAGATGTTATGTTTGGAGAGTTTAACGTTTTTTTTTCTTTTTTTTTTTTTGTGTGTGTGTGTTTCAATCTGATGGGGGGTGGGGGGGTTTGTGTATGTGGCTGTGAGGTTTTACAAATGCCCACTTTACTGATCGCATTTACAGTACGCTATTGTGTGTTAATGAGTATTGGTATTATAATTATTCTCATTTAGATCCTGTATAATTTTATTGGGGTGCAAAAGGCCATAGGCTGAAGCGTTTTATGTTACCAACTTAATATAGTGTAAATGCACATGGAACTTGGACGCCATGGATGCCTGCAAATGAATACACAGCACATGGTTAAGGTGAATTCTGACATACAGTGGTTTCATTGTAAATACATTTTTCCACTCGCATTGTTGCTTCCTGAAGTGTGTCTTGCTTTTCTTTACCCTTTTGTTGGAGGAGTGTAGGGGTGTCCACTTGTTTCTTTTTGATCATTTGTTTGGAAGCTGAAAGTATTGACATTTAATTCCCTGATTTTGTATTTAAATCAAAGGGGAGTGTAAATGCTAGTCCGTTTTCTTTTTTTTTCTTTTGTGTGTGTGTGTGTCGTTTTAAAATAGTGGAAAGAATCAAGTAAAAATGTAAAGATCAATAAGAATGAAGCTTTTGGGCGCAGTTGCTTGAACAAGTGAATGTTTAACTTTTAACACAAATGCTGACATTGTGTTCATCCCAAAAAACGGATCCTAATGTTTTTGCAAACTCGCCCTCATTCTTCTCAGTGATGGCGGTGTTTCTCCTCAGTGCTCTTGCAAAGACAAAAACAAAAAAAGTTAAAAAGAGAAAAGAAAACCATGCTGCAGTGTCTGTAACTGCATTTAAATTAATTAAAATCGTCCCTTTTCCACTCCTTGTCTAATGTTCAACGTCTGCTTATTAATGCTGTTGCTTTTGGGTGTTCTAGTTTTTTTGCTATTATTCCTATTTATAAATTTGGAGGTATAAGTGCTATCTTACAGAATAACAACGAATCAAAAGAAAAAAGCAACAAAAGACAGGAGGATGAAAATGAAGTAGAAATAGGACAAATAGTGTTTTCCTCACTTCAGTGTATTCAGATGTAAAAGGATTTAAAATAGGAAAATAGTGGCCAAACGCCTTGAAATGGGGAACATTCGCGTTTATGCAGTTGAAAATTGAAAGTGAAAGATTACGAAGATCAAGTTCTGTTTTAGTTTCTGTATTAGTAAAGCTTAACACAACTTTCCAAAATTAGGGAAACACTTAATCGCACCCGTGAAAAAACCTTCCCCAAATATTTCTGTCATATGTGAGGGTTTAGGTGACCTGGGACTTTTCACTGAGTCAGTTAAACCAGTTCACAAAACTTGAACGATTCAGATTGGATTCATGATGATTAATTCAACCCAGAACCGTCTTTCATTAAGACCCTAGAAATGTGTTTGGACTGACTGATGTAAAAGACAAGTTACTTTGACATTTGAATAGCAGAAATGCTGGAAATATGTTTACGACATGATCAACGAGTATACAAAACGGAGTTGATTTATGTAAATAGTATCTTATCATAACGTCCTTCAGTTATTTTTCTAGAAGAGAAGAGTATTGTGTACTGCTAATTATATAGGAAATTATATATATATATATATATAGGATTCACATGAACGTGTTTAAATGACTAATTAACATGACACTGAAATAAACAAAAAAGGCAATAAATGGATCTATCGACAGATAACACATGGGATGTTGTTGAAATCACACGGAACCAATCATATTGGTTAAATATGTGCGCATGCGCAGTAGATAAATTATCTAGCAGCAGAAGCTAATGGAAAGAGGCTCGTTTGTTTTAAAGGTCTGTCACTTCAAATATCTTCTCCGTGTTTTGATTTCAGGTTACAGTTTATATGGGCGTGCCACAACGTATTACATATTTCAAGACTTTCATTTAATTTCAAAATCGCATCTTTGCGTCAACTCAATCTCTATGTAACCGATCCATAGCAACTTAGTTCATTCAATCCTTTTGCACGGTGAAGTTACAATATCTACTTATACATCTAACTGGTTTTACCCTCATTATTCCTTTACCCGAAATATTTACCCCAGTTCATCCGTCCAAATCTACTGTAACAGCCCCGTTAGCAACGTCTTTGTTTTTGGAGAGACAAACTTAAGTTACTTGGCTAGCTTCACCATTCGTGTACTCCCGTATTAATGCGTCTAGATGGATGCTCGTAAACGGAGCGTGGCGTCCGCGGGGCGCGTGATCATGGACGTGGTGCAGGCGGAGTGGGAGCCGCTGTCCCACTGGGAGCTGGACCAGCGACTGGACCGAGCCGTGGAAGAGATGATAGAGGCTGACCTGGTGGCGCAGGTCCAGGAGCAGCAGACAGCCTGTGCGTTAAAGCAAACCTCTCAGCAGGAGGATTCGTCTACAGCAGATCAGGCTCAAACAGCGACTCCTCAGGCGTCCGAGTCCAGGAGCTCTCAGGAGTCTGCCCTGCAGCGCGCGCATGCCACTGAGGCCATGGAGGCAAACCCTACAGTACAGGTCGGTCTGCTAGCTCGTGCACTTCGTGTTTAAGCCCCTTTAAGGGTTCATTTTCTCGCTTTACATGCTAGTTCTTAATCAGGGAGCATCAATATAATTTGTAATGAATTGTTTATTTTCTGTTTCTACTCAACTTCTACCTGATAAAATATTTTGGAGCTTGGAATATGTAAAACACGTACGGTCCCAGTCAAATGTTTGGAATTATTATGACTTCCATTTTTTGAAGGATATCTCTTATTCTCTTCAGTCATTTATTTGGTCAAACAATCTAGTGAGAACAGTAGTATTGTAAAATATTGAAGGAATTTGAAAGAATTGTTTTCTGTTTTAATATATTTAAAAATGTAATTTATTCTTATTTCAGCAAAATTACTCCTGTCTTCAGTGTCACATGATCCTTCAGAAATCATTCTTACATTCTACACTTATTCACTTTGCAATTATTATCAGTTATTATTAGTGTACAATTACTAAAGATTATTAGTTCCTAGAATTAATGTTAAACAAGGATCTTTTTTTTATTGAAAAGAACAGCATTTATTTGAAACTAAAATCTTTTGTAACATAAATGTATTTACTTTCACCTTTTGATCAATTTAATGCATTTCTCATGCATCCTGTTGAATAAGTGTTTTTTTTTCTCAGTATTTTGTAATTCACTTTTTGTTTGCTTGCTTGCTTGTTATTATATTACTGTAAATAAATGCAGCCTTGGTTAGTGTTTTTTTTACAAAGCTTATTGTTCTACAAAAGCGAGGTGTGCTCTGATTGGCCAGCTATGCAGTGCATTGTGATTGGAGGAATACCTGTGATGCAAATGTCCCGCCCTTTTACCATATTTGTGATATCAACTTCCATATCAGCAAAACCATTCTACAGCGAGAGTAAAAGTTATGCCCTCTATCTTTGCGAAACCATTTGGGCGTATTTATGCAAACCTTCCCATACAGTGATGTAGATTTTTGGGGGCATGTTTGAATTAGGGTTTTTTTTTTTTTTTTTTTTTTTTTTTTTTTGAGTCTTAACTTTAAGCAAGAATATCTTTTGGGTGTTGAGACTTAGGGTTACACCTGGCAACACACCAAAGACAATTGAAGACATGAAATTGTGTCTTATGACCCCCTTGAATACAGCAAATCATAAACAATTGGAAAAGTCATTGAGATCTGCTGCTTTACATCATTCTCGGTGTCTTATTTCTTGCAGTATGTAACCAATTTTCTGCAAAGCTCCAACACGGGCTACAGCAAGAACCGATTGTCTGGAAGAGCTCGGCTGTCCTTGTCTCACACTGTCCTCCTGTCCCTCACCCTCCTGTCCAAACGCATCAGCTACCGCAACGTGTCCTCTAGCTTCCATCTGGAGAAGGGCAATATTCACAGGATCTTTTTCTCTTTCTGTGAACAAGTGATCACACAAAAGGATCGGCTCATTCAGTGGCCTACAGGTACGTGTTGATTAGGTGACTGTTCCACACAATTATTTAATTTTATCTATGACTTGAACAGAATTAAATCAGTTACACATAGATACCTTCCTGAAAAGCATGCTTTAAATGAAAAGGATGGTCACACCAAATGTTGATTTAATTTAGTTATTAGAAGTTAATTGATAAAGAAAATCTGTTAATAACATTATCTAGGACAGCATCCATGTCTTACAGAGCCTAAAAGGTTTCTTGAAGCATTGAAGATGTCTCCACAGATCGTCTGGATTTAGTCTGGCTGAGTTTTTTCAGTTTTTTTGATGATCTGTGTGGAGCGCTGGCTGTTGTCAGACAAAAATCCCACTGGATTATTAAAAATAATGGAATAAAGGATTGTTTGGAAATGTAAATTGATAGTTCCTGATGACACACTACATCGAAAATACATAAAATACAGTGTTTACATTGCATTAATTCATATTATCATTGAAATTAAAAATGAAGTCTAACTCAATATGAGCAAAAACTCTAATAAAATGACACTGTTGTATTTACTTAGCAGGTTTACATGTTGTTTTCTCCTTTCTCCCTGTAGGACAGGAGGCCCTACAACATCTGCTTCCTTTCTCCAGCTGGCTGAGTCATAATGAGGGTCTGGAAGAGAGAGGTTTTCCTCGAGTGCTCGGCGTGCTGGGCCACACGCGTATCCCCATCCGCCTGCCCGCTGGCAAACCAGACGGCGAGAGCGACGCTCCGGAAGACAAGAGACCTAAGATCGAGCCACATCCAGATTCGTGGCTGAACCTGGAACTGGTCTGCAATGACACGGGTCGCTTCATTTACTGCCACATCAGCAAAGGATCGGAAAAAGACAGAGGAAGCGCGTTAGCTGAAAGGATTCGGCAAAACCCTGAGATGGTGCCTCCAGGGACCTGCCTGATCGCCGGAGTCGGATACCCGCTCACAGAACAAATACTTACTCCGTTCACAGCAGGTCGAAACCCGCAGGAAAACCTCTACAACCGGTCGGTGGTTAGCCACTTAGGCCGATTAAACCAGGCTGTGGCGGACTTAAAAGAGCGATTCCAGAAATTGAGATACTTGGACATGGGAAACTACGAGAGGGCGAACGCAGTGGTTCTGACTGCTTGTTTATTACACAATGTTTTTCTGGACATGGGGGACGTGACAAAGGGACTGGTGGAGAGAAGCGCAACGGGGGATGTGGACGAGGTAAACGAAGATGCCGCTGGGGTGAAAATGAGAGAGACTGTGGTGAATCTGCTTTATAGCACTCTGGAAGCCACACCACAATAAGAGTTTGACACTGAGTTGCATGTTTAAAGAGATAGTTCACCCCAACAAAAAAAAGAAACTGTCATCATTTACTCATCATTAAACATATGTGACTTTTTGGAACTCAAATTAAGACATTATGTTTTTTTACCATCTTTATCCAGCCATTCGAAGCTCACAAAGCCCGATTTTCACTTATCAAAAAGCACAAAATTACATTTTAAACATGAAAGCCATTTGTTTTTCCTGGTGAATAAAAGGTTTGGAATGACATGTAAACGATAGCAGAACTGGGATTTAGAGTCAACCATCACTCAAAAGCTCTGAGTTTCTGTATGTAATGAATATTTGGCAATAGGAAAAAAATTTGGCAGAAAAAAGTTTATATACATTTTGTATAATGGAAAAAAAGGGATAGTACACATACATAATGTAAACAAAAACTTTATTTTTATACGATTAATTGTTTGACAGCACTACTTATTTTACATGAATGCAACAATTTAAAACTAGTTTTGTTTGTGTATTTTTTTTTTAAATGGATCATACAAAGGCAATGATTCTTTAGGATCTTAATGGAAAGTTTGTAATATAGTTTGCTTTAAAATTTCTCAAACATTTTACTCTGTCAAACACAGCTCTTTAGAAACCACTTGTTCTGTGTACTTCCCCTTTAAATCTTCACGAGCTCCGCTGACCCCGCCCCTCTTTTCCGAGTCGCTCTCAGACGATATTTTTTTAGCCATATTCATAGTGAAACTTGCTAATTAGCACATTATTAGGAAGATTCATTAAAAGACATTATACTCACTGCTTCTGTAGGTGAGGCTGGATTATGAATGATTCGCGTGAACATAAACACATTCCGGTTGATCAAGGGCACGTTTCCCTTCAGAACCAAACGTAACGTTCATCTTCCGTGTCTTCAGTCACTCAGATGTAGGGCTGGGTATCGTTCCAAAATTTCCGATATGATACCCTGAATTTGATACCAGTTCCGAACGATACTTTTTTTCGATACTTTTATTTAAGAAAAAATATTTTAAAAAGATTACATAATACACATAATCTCTGAGAAAACTTTGGTTTTATTTTTTCAGGATATTTGTGA
>JAUMHG010000172.1:53239-64468 GCA_032359395.1 Enteromius anoplus | reverse complement strand
AGTGCTTGATAAGATATTTGCAATCAGAGTATTATAAAATCAGACAATTAGCATTGGCCATATTTAAACGAAGATGAGTTAAGATTATATAAAACGTATGCATTAGGATATTAAAGTTAATGTCAAGCTTTGCTAAAAGGGCAGCATCTTTATTGTGAAACTTTTTGAAAGTTTATATTTTCTAAATAATTTACAAAAATGATAAATCAAGATTTTGTTTGTGATTTTAGTTTAATGATAATAACACTGGTCTAAAACCTCAAAAAGTGTCACAAACATATGAATGATGTGTACAGGATGAATTGTCATTTTTGGGTGAACTATCCCTTTGAAGCTCTTCTGTGTGTAATTGATAAAAATTTGGTGGTATAAAATAAAGCTTTAGCATAAAGCATGTGGTAAACATTTTGTATATTTTTTTTTAATTAAAACACAAAAATACTATGTACAACTTGTCCTGTGCAGGTGTTACATGAATGTGACATTTTTAATTTCTCCGTTATATGTTTGCAATACACACCGAAGGAAAAGAAAACGAAGCGTTTTTCAACAAACCGCTGTTCAGTTCAAGTCTTTTTAAACCTCTGAAAAAGGGTTCAACATATCGGGTATTTCTCTAAAAATAAAACTGCATTTCCTATCTGAAAAGACTATTGCTGTGTAACAGGGCTGTCTGACACGCACTCTTTGGGTGTTTGTATGGTATTGTTCTGGGACAGGCAAGTTATGGCACGTGCCAGGTTATTAATGGCCTCGATCTTCCTCTCTTCCAGCGCTTTCTGCTGAGCCCACATGTTCAGCTTCCTCTCCTGCAGCTCCAGGTACAACTGCAACAAATCCTGAGGAGGCCTGGCGCTGGGTAACTGTGACGCTGTCGCTGTGGGTGTGGGCAGTATCGGGGTGAATCGTTTGCTGGCTATGGCCTTGCCCAGCTTGGTGCCATTGAGCTTCGCCTTGCGCTGAGCATCAACCTCTTCGTAGGTCCTCCCCAGGACTTCATGCATCTCCTTGAAGAACTCCCAGTGGACACTGTTGGTTCCCAGTCTTTTGGCTCGCTCAGCATTTTTGCGATACGTCGCTAACATGTTTCTCCACTTCAGGTCACACTCAAAGGCCTTGACTGAAACGTCTGTGCCTTCCTCAGCTCTCAGCTTTGCGGTCACTCTCTCTGCCACGGTCTCCCACAGCTTCTTCTTCTTGCACACGGGCTGGTCAAACTCTGGGTCCATGTCCAAACGAACGTGGACGAGATGCCATGTAGCTTGCAGAGTCCACACAAACTCTGAATGGAAAAAAAAAATTAGAAGACTGTTAGTTATTGCAGAGCAAGAATCAAATGGAGGGGGAAATGCAATACTTAAAATCTGGAACAGTAAAAAGAAAATCATTTAATAAATAAATAAATAACAACAGTTTTCTAAAAAAAAACAACAACAACCCATGATCTAGGATTAAACTCTTATATGCTTTTTTTGATGTCTTTATGAACTTTTTGTCTGTAAGGACAGTGGAGGTACAGCTTCTCCCAGGTTATATATGAAAAAAATATATATTTTTAATTATTATCATTTACTTTATTTACCATTATTGCATAATGCAAAATATTACACGCAATTAAAATATTCTAGAAAAGCCATTGGTAGGAATGTATGCAAATAAAATGTACCGTGATTAATCTATTGCCTTGGAGGTCTGAAGCACTAAAGTAACCTAAAACTGGAGGCAAGGCCAATCTGAGGCATCAGGCTCATCGTGTCCTCCTCGCTGGCGATGTCTGGTTGCACTGGTTGCACAGTCTGGCAACACTGCTGCGTTGACTTACTCACATCTCACCTGTTTTTGACTTTTCGGTCTCCAAAGTCGTAACCGTAGTTGTTGATTCCTCCACCTCAATGGTGTCTGTGACAATTGACTCGATGACCTCCATGTTGCATAAAATTGTATTAATCTGGTCAAGCGTTATCGCGACTAATCGTGGATTTTAACAACCCCAGCGATGAGTTCTTTCCGAGCGTCGACAGCAGCGATGATAATAACAACGACCTCGTTTGCACCAGACAGCGCTGAGCAGTGTTGTTGCGCTTTTCCCCGGAAATGGCCATGGCGTGTTAGAGGGGGATTGTGGGAAATACTTGCTATTGTTTTCGCAAGTGTGTCGCGTGAAAGATAGAACGTCAAAACGCACAGGCGGTTTTCCTCGTCGTGGCGAATACATATCCGCATGCATGAATTTATACCGTTTTAAACTGTTTCGTTATCTAACGTTTTAAATTAACCCAAAACTGCGCTACCCAGAAACTACAACTCCCATAAGGGCTGAAGAGACCGAGTCTACAAATACCCCTCCCTTTCTGAAAACCCTCCTGTTTGTCGCTCTACTAAAGATGGCGCCAGTGAAAATCTGAGGCGATTGCGCTTTGTAGCGCGTAGGAAAATTGACGTGAGTAAAATTAAAAGTTAACGAAGCCTTCTCACTCTTCATTGAAACATCAAAATACACCCAAATAGATTACTCTCAGGCAGTACTGTCAAGGATTTTATTTTTTGTGGCCTACCTCCCACTGTAGGCCGTGATGAAATATATCGCATTGGTTAAAAGACTTCATTTCCCAGAAGTCTTTGCTCTGGGCTTCCTTGATTGATGAACATGGTAGTTGTAGTTTTTCGAATGCTTGTTTCTCTGTGGATGGAATGTGTCAGTTATAGGATAATTTTGTATTAGTTACTGCGTTCTTTTATTTATTTATTTTTCGTTTTTTAAATTTTTGACAGAATAAGTGTTTCTAAGTTATTTAAAGCTGCCGAAATATTGCTGTACGTTAAGATATTAGGAAGATAAAACAATTAAGTAACAAAACAGGGGGTGGTGGTGGGGAGGTGCTTCTGGACTCCTGGTTCATCATGTCTACACCTTCAGAACAAGGAGTTAAACGACATTCAAAAAGTTCGAACAGCACCTCGGAGGCATTCGCCACTCTCCCAGAATCCTCTCTGACTTGGTGTTTGGCTCAGCTGTCTAAAACACGCACTTTAGCAGACAGTCACAGCAGTGGACTGACAGGAGCAGAAAATAAGATCGTCAATGGTGGCGACAAAGCCAGGGATGCAGACAAGAGACTCAAAGCTGGTCAGTGGAGGGCACTGGTGGCCATTCGGACACAGCACATCAAAGGAGGTGGTGGCAGGATAGCCCGCTACCAATCACGAGGAGGACTCCCTCCTTTGCTGGATCTCATCAGGCGACCAGAAAGCTCCAGAAAGTTTTTGGACCTGGCCCTTAGCATCCTGGCCAACTGCTGCACTGAAAAACAGACAAGACTAGAAGTAAGAAAGATCTTCTCTAATGTATGGCTCGATATATGCAGCTTTCGTGTTTTGTATATGATCAATGCTTTATTTTTTAAATTCTTCTTCTCATAGGTAAGAAAGCTTGATGGCATATCTGTTGTTGGTAAGTCACTTAAAAGGTTTCATAAAGATCAGTTCATTTTGTATGCCCTGATCATATTACTGACATCTGACATGGTGGTCAAGGTCATTTTTATTTAAACAACATAAATGCTGACCAAGGTGCTTCACAAAAACACAATACAAAATGGCAGTCATATAAAAAATGAAGGTTTTAGAAAATTAAATCAACAACATAAAACCGAATAAAAATCAAGACTTTAACTCACAAATCTAACATTATGAATAGGATAACAAAACAGATTGAGGTAGTGAATTCTAGAGCTTAGGGACTAATACAGAAAAGACTGTTACATTTAGATTTCAATCAGGGTAGTGGTGTAGTTGAATATCTTGTCAGAGGATGATGTCTGAGATGTAAACACGATCCAAACCGTGCTTTAAATACAAAATAACCTTGTGATCAATTCATAATTTAACTGGTAGCCAGAATAGGAGTGATATGCTCTGTCTTTTTTGTTCCACTTAAGAAGTGAACTGCAGTTTTTTGAACCAGCTGCAAACATGAAAGAGGAATCTAGTTGACACCAGCGTATAAAGCATTGTAATAAATTGTTGAAATGAAGGCATGAATGACTGCCTGTAGATCAAGAAACATAGAAAATTTGAGTTTTCATAAGTCCCTAAGTTGGGGAAAAAAATGTCTTTTAACGATAAATTTGAACTCTGAATCAAAAACAACACCCAGGTTGTTTACAAGAATGTGAATGCTTGTTTGAAAATAGAGGTCTGGCTATCTACCGAATAGGGGGAGCCAAACAGAATGACTTCTTGTTTTTATTCTGCTAAAGAAAAAATGATCCCCCTTCCAACTTTACGTGTCATTTACACAAGCTAGCAAATCAGATCAGCACTTTGACCCAGGTTTTATTGACGCATACAACTAGGTATCATCCTCATAAATGTGAAATGGAGCCTTGTATGAAGTATGTAATACAAGAAGGAGCATGTACAAGGCAAATACATTTGGGCCCAATAGCAGGCGATGAATAAATCTACCCTATTTCAGCAGAGAAGCTACTCTCAGTAAAATAAAACTCAAACCACTCTAAGAAACATAGATAGCATCCTCGGTTTTTAGGCTAATTAAAAGAATGCAGTGATTTACTCGACCAAATGCCACACTTAAATCCATCCTTTAATCAAAATAACTTCCCTCCCCCTTGCAATGATGCTTCTTTTATAATGACCCCCCCCAGCAACCTGTCACATGAGATCATAATAGGGATGTAACGGTATTGTAAATACCGTCGTACCGCAATGTCAATTTTTTTTCAATAATACCGAAAAGACTCGATAAAACGATAGGTCTTCTGAGAAAAGTTTGCTCAGGCAAATGGAGTGAATGGGAGGTAGCGGGAATTCCCATCAGCTCAGGCGTGCCCATCATTCTTTGCAGTCTGTTGTCAATACAGAGCAGTGTTGTCAACTTAGCGACTTTCTCTCTGAATTTAGCAGCTATTCAGACCCCCTTGGCGACATTTTTCCCTAAAAACGACTAGCGACAAATCTTGAGACTTCTTGGACAAACCTCAGTGAGTCTGTGGTACTGCCGCGCGAGCACAAGCTATTGTTTTCTCTGCGCGCACACCCCTCTCTCTGCGTCTGTTCTGTTCTTTCTAACTCTTTTTTACATGCAAATAGAGCCAAAACCACAGCATAGCCATCGTTTATATCTTATGTGTACTTGGTTTCATTATTATGAATTATAAATATAATTATACACGATTATAAATAAGGATTTTAATCTAGATTAACATCTTGTAAGGTAGAGCTAGTTCAGTAGGCCTTATAACGGCGTGCACTATTTCATATTCATTATTCATATTTTTCTGACAACAGAAACCATTAAATATATCAGTGAAAACAGTTATATTGAGAATTAGGGTACATTGAATAACATTATGTGACTACAGAGAAGCAAGATAATATGACGCACTGACTTAATGAATATGCAAATTGATATATGACATCATATAGCAATCTAAAACGGGTTTAAATGGGATGTGTGGAAGGTTTAATCATTTTTTGTTTTTTATATTGAAGTTCCTGTTTCAATGTTTACAGATACATGGCTAATGTGTGTGCCGTTGATATGTTCAGTGTTCATGGAAACTGTTTAATAAACACTTCTGGCACTTTTTTTGAGTGCCATTCATACCGAGGTATTACCGTACAGTGAAGTTTTGATACCGTTACATCCCTAGGTCACAGCAAAAAGTTTTATTGTCATCTATGGTTTCACGAAAAAACCCTTAACATCAGTGAAGATGTAGATCTTGAAAGAGGAAAAAGGTCCATTAGAGCATGAAGTTTTTTTATTTGTATAAAACGTCATGATCATAAATGCTTATGATCTGTCATTTTTGTAGTGGATGTCCTCAAGAGGAATGTCTCTGTGGAGACGGTGCAAAATCGAGCAGCACGAGCTTTGGGAAATCTCGCGATGGACCCAGAGGGTTCTGCTGAGGTCCACTCTGCAGGTTTGTCCCAGAGTTTCCTAATAATCATAATAATTATTATGTGTCTCCTCCCATTATATACAGCCACAGGCTGTATAATGTTTTATTTTTGTCTCTCTCGCTCAGGTGGTGTTCCACTTCTCCTGCTCTGCCTGTCTCTCTCTCCACCTCCATCCTCTCCCTCTTCAGTAACTCCAGCCCCTGAACTCTGTGCTCCTAAAGTGGAATGTGTCCAGTCGGCTGCCCGGGCGCTTGTCTACCTTTCTGACACCCCTCCCAACCGGCTTCTGCTGCTTTCACAAGGCGCTCTTTCATCTCTGGCGTTGTTCATTGCTCCTGAGTACCCATTAGGTCTGCAACGGGCATCTCTTCGTGCCATTCATGAGCTCACCAGAGGCTGCAGTGCAGAGTGCGCCAGGGAGATGTCCAGGTCCGGGGCATTGACTCAGCTGGGAATCCTCGCCTCAGGAGAAGATAGTCGGCCTTTGGAAGAGCTAGCTTTGAAGACTCTAGCTAACTTGTGCTCTCAAGGCTGCCTGAGGCCGCTGGTTGGTTCGTTGGGAGTCATTCAGAAGTTTGTGGAGGAAGTGAAGAAGGATCCTCTGAAGTCGGGTGTGTTCTTCAAGGCCCTGTGCCTCTGCTGCAGAGAGGCTGTGAACAGGGCTAAAGTGAAAGAAAGCGGGGGGCTGGAGGTGTTGATCAACTTTTTTTCTGCTCATCCAAACCATCCGCTCACACGTCTCGCCGTTCTAGCTTGTGTGGACTTTGTCTACGATGAATCTGCTCTTGAACAGCTGCAGGAGCTCGGGCTGGTGCCGCTGCTGATCAAACGGTTGGTTGAGATCGCTCACGGAGAAGAACCGACCGCAGGAAAGATGGACGCTAGCCTGTCCTCTAGTTCTCCGTGCTCTGAACTGATGACCTCGTGTTTTGACTCGTTTGACTTCTCAGCCCTTGAAGGGAACAAGAGGGAGGATGTGAGCAAAGACCAGACATCAGGATCTTCCAGCTTCCTCAGCCTTAGGTCAGATATTAATAGTCTTACCAAAAGCAGAACATAAAAAACATCATGAAAAATCATGTACATATTTTCACACTTGGCAGACGAACAGCACAGTAATATGATATGCAGCATCAAATTATGCAAATTGTTTTTAAAGGTAAATTTGTCATGTTCTATTCTATGACGTTTATTTACATAGCACTTTGGAAAAACAACAGATGTTGACCAAAGTGCTTTACAAATCAGAAATTACACATACAATCTAAAATTATGAAACACACACAGCAAGTAAATACAATGAAATACTGTAAAATGCAAGAGAGAATAGTAGACTGGACTGGAGACTTGGGAACAGCTAGCTGGAGTCTTTGTGCAGATCGAAAGGGCCTAGATGATGTATGCTGCTGAAAGTGTTCACTTATATATCTTGGTGGTGGCAGTTCATTCAAACCTTTAAAAACAAATAATAATAACTTGGTTATTAAACTATTATTAAAATGGTAACAATAAGGATACTGAATCCTAAATTTGTCTGGAAGCCAATGAAGGGATGCTAACCCTGGTGTTGAACTTACAAATGTCCTAGTCCAAGAAGAAGCCTAGCAGCTGTATTTCGAATCAGCTGCAGCTGGGAAATTGATGCATGAGAAACACCATAGTGCATGTTATAACGTCTAATATTGACCATTTACATTGATTACATTGATTAAATATAAAAAAATGTAAAAATGTTTTACAATTGAGAACTGTCCTTTTAAAATCTTATTTTGATTTGACATTAGGTTTTTAGATTTTAGCATGTCTTCTAAAAACATTGTTGGTGCATCAATATCTTTCTATTTAAATTTTTTTTTTCACCCATAAATAACATTTTTTAATTTTAAAACAATTAGTCATCTTACTGGCAGAAACCCCTTGACTAATTGCCTTTTGTTCTCAGTAATTAAAATTGACCATGTAAATCTTTGTAAATTGATTTGTAAACCACACATTTTCTGGAAAAATTGCTTGTATGTTGCTCAGTTTTGTCTGTGTGCCTTCCTCCAGGTCTTGGCTGGTGTCTGAAGGTCTGATCTCGTCTGAGGGTGAGCTGACTGAATCCCCATGTGGAAGTGAAGTCTTTGGTAGCAGCCCTCATTCTTCCATATCATCGTCACCTTGCTCTGAAATCTCGCAAAGCTCGACCTTGCGCCCACCCCACTTTTCTCCCTCCACCCGCTCCAAACACATCCGGATCTTATCATCCTCCTCCTTCTCCTCCATTCCAATATCTCCTCGTAACGTACCAGGGTCGCCTTCCTCTTCACAGCCCTCATGTGCCTCCTCCCCTCAATCCGAGCAACCAGCATCATTGACAAAACCTTCCTCGTCTCCCCTCCAAATCTCCTCTCCTCCCAGAAAGAGGCTCCGTGCCTCTTCATGCTCCTCCACATCCTCCTCTCACTGTAGTGTGGTCACCCTGGACAGCCCCCCTGTGATGTTAAAAACCCCAGTCTACCATCATCCTTATCACCCTGAGGCCTGGGCTCCCGAATCGCCCATTCTTCTGCTCTTGTCGCGCTTCTCTCATGCCTCAGACCCAAGCGCAGCACTCATCAACACAAACGTCTTGTCGGGGCTGTTGTACTACCTCACTCAGCACCATGACCCCAGCGGGCGATGCTTTCGGATGCTTGGACGCCTTAGCTGCAACCCAAACTGCTTCCAGGCACTGGTCCGAACTGGAGCCGTTGCTCTTATGAAACAGAGATTGTGTGTGAGAGGAGAAGGGATCGGGGGATGCAAAGGAGTGACGGACAGACAATCGGAGAAAGTCAAAGGAAAAATCACACAACTAGGTTTGTGACTTTATTAATATACGGTATTGATGCATATTATATTCAAGGCTGCTGTTTATTTAAAGCTAACGTGTTTCTGGCTCCTCAGGTTTGGGTCTGCTCAGTAATCTGAGGGTTCAGAGCGAGTCTGGATTCGGCACTGGAGTTCTTACACACATCATGCTGTCAGGCTCTGAATCGGACAAACTCCACTGTGTCCTTTCTCTACCTCTGATTAATGGGTGCGCTTCATTGACTTTCAGGGTTAACTTCTAATGCTTTCAGATGTGTGTCATTAGAGTTTTTAGTGAATTATAACACAAAAAAAGTAAGGTAGATCCCAAATTGTATACGCTATTCTATCACATTTTGTAGCATTTTGGATAGAGTGTAAAATGGTGTGAATGTTGGACACTTCATGCACTCAATTGTCGCAGCTTTAATTATGTCACAAAGGAAGAGGGGCTATCAGATGATTATTAATGACAAGATAACCTTATAAAATTCATAAACTACATGTTTATAGAATGTAGTGCATAAGTGTACAGTGAGTCATTTGGGATGCAGTTCCAGTTCTACCAACCAAACTTAAATATTTTCATTTGAAGCAAAAGTCTCCCAAAAATACTTTGGTGAATTTTAATATACAAGGACTGTATTGTTAAAATAAATGAATAGAAGAAAAAATGTATGTCACTCTTGACATTGTTGTTGATTTGATCGCCGCCTTTGTTTTTTCCTCTGCAGCAACAGAGTTCTTTTGAAAAAGCTTATTTTGGATAGTGGAGGGCTGGCAGCGGCTCTTGAACTGATCGGCTGTCACAGAGAAGATGATGATGATGAAGACGGACAATCTGACAGATGTTGGGCATTTCTTGCCGGCTGGTTGCATCCTCTTGAACAAGCGTCCTCTTTGAGATTTAAATCCCTGTATGTCTCTCTTCTGATTGGCTGCCTCTCCAGTCTGCTGTCAAATTTTAAGGAGGACAGCAAGAATTTTAGCATAGATTGCCAGACCAGAACAGAGACAACCCAAACCCTTGATGATAAATACCAACCGCAACAAATCCAGTCATGTCCCTACTCGAAGGCATCTCATGACCTAACTTTCCTTCTTGACGATGGGACTCTTTTACTAGCCAATCACGAGGCTGTCACTGGGGAAGAGGCAACCAAAGACATTGGGTCTGATTATTTTAAAGCCCTCTTGATGGGAAGATTTGGGGAGGCCCAGAAAGCTAAAGGCGAGGCCATTCGGATCAAGGACGTAAACAGTGGGATGCTCCTACCTGTTCTTCACTACTTACACGGCTGTCGTTTGACTGCTGGAAACAAAGAACAAGATATAAACTGTCTTGTTTTGTCCTCTCTAGCTTCTCATGGGCTGCTTGGACCACAGGACGAGGCTGAATCATGCTTGGCAGAAGAGAAGGAATTTCACAAAACCCCACTAGCTGAAGTGATGATTGGGGCTTGTAGGTTTTTAGTTCCTGGTTTACAACAGTCAGCTGAGGACCTAAGTGTGGACCTTCTCTACTCGGCCATAAAGACCCCTGCCAAACATTGCTGTTTGAAAGATAGAACAAATGCTGGTTCAGTCTGCAAGGGTCCTGAAGGGTCACCACAGTTGACTAGAAAGGAAGTGTCAAAGTGTTCCAAACTACTTTCCAAAAGCTCTCAGAGTTCCGAACCGGTTCCATCATCATCTTCTGACACTGAAGCTGCCTCACTGAGGTCTCTTCTGCCACAAATGTACTGGTTCTCACAGCGCTACTCTTACCTGCGACTGGGCCAGGCCTGTCTGTCCATACTACTGCAGCCTCAGGGGCTCCATCCTGCTCCCCTTCACCCCGCCCTCTATACCGACTGCTTCCTGCGTTTGGCACAAGAGACGGACTGCGCCCAGGGGCTGAGGCAGGACATCTTAAACCTCATCAAAACATCACTTAGTTGAAGGGAAAATAGTAGTGGATAGTGAAATGAATGTAATCAATTGTTGGCGAAAACAAATGTAGTAGCTGTTTTAATGCACAAACGATACACAAAAAGGGAATGTTAAATACTGAATTTTGGGGATGAGATTCTCAATAACCTTCAGTTTGCAAAAAAATATTTTGAATAATACTTAAGAACATTCTAATCCCTGCTATTTCCATCTGCACGTTTTTACCCTAAGACGTGTTTGTATATGGAGTTTTTTTATTATTTGGAAGTTCTTCAATTTCAGTTATTCATCCTTTTTTTTTTTTTTTTTTTTGCAAAAAAGGGTTGCATTCTGGTCCTGTGGTATTCACAGTGCATCTAAATGTTGTAAATGATTTTGTACAGTTATGTGAATAATATAATGTCAAGGAGAAAAAGTTGTTTATGTTAGCTATATTTTCATTTTGTATATGCTAATTGATTCATTTATAGAAGTCTGGATTATCTGCTATATGTTGAAGTGCCATCTTTTTTTGTGTGTGTGTGTATATATATA
>JAUMHG010000172.1:28202-53221 GCA_032359395.1 Enteromius anoplus | reverse complement strand
CAAATGTTGAAGGAAGGCAGAGGATGGTTCTCAATAAATTAGTTCTGCATTACTGTTGCATTACATTGTTTTCTTCTAGAATGTGCGCCCCTTTTGGATTGAGCAATTTATTTTATTTTATTTAGTCTCCATTCAGTCTTGGGTTTTTAATCTGGGCTAATTTAAACAATTCTAAAGATAATTTAATAAATACTTAATAGTAAATAGTCTTAACCATGTAATGTTTGGGACCATTAATCAGTAACACACAAAATTAATGTGAAAACTGTTTATTTCTGTTAAAAATGTTAGAAGCTTGTCCATCTGTATTGATTGGCATTTGAGGGGACCGACAGTTGAGACAGCAGGGAGCGTCTTGCTTAGTGGTGAGGTCCCTCATAACCAGTGGGCAGAGCGTTCGTATGAGAGTTGTGGAAGAGAGAGTGATTCCCATCACCCCATGGCCATGGCTGTGAAAGAAAGACAATGATTCGTGTCATGTCCGGTGTTGTTAGGATGTATTAAAATTGACAGCATGTACATTTTATTTAATGTCTGTAGAGGAATCAGTTAAAGTCCACATCATGCATACTTGGAAAAACCCAAGAATACAGGCACCTTGGTTCGAATGCGGAGGTGTGGGTATGGCACAAACTCTGGCTGATCGTGGGAATGGGCCTGCATCTTCATGTAAACGTTTGCCATGCAGACACTCACACCAGGCAGGGCTAAAACGAAAGACAGGATCTTCCAGGTCCTTGCTGTGTAGGATTCAAATCATGAATACATTATTACATTTTGATGAGTGTGATATAGAGCAAAAGAATCATTGATTATTGTCTACATGTTTTTGAATAATCTGATTGGTGTCAGTATTTCCTCTGTGGATGAACATTTAAATAACACAGATTTCTTTTTAGACGTAAAGTCATTAAGTCACTAAAACTATTTGCTTACAATTTAAAGTAATAAAGTGGTATTTTATAATGTTTTATAAAAACTTGTCTATCTTTACTGGATAACATTTGTTTATTTTACTCTGTTTCATCTAACCCAACCAAAGAGAAACATCTCAAACCTCCTCCTTCATGGCTTCCTTGTGATGCAGCAGCAAGAGCCCGGCGGGCCACCACAGCAGCGGGAGACATCGCCATCTCTGAAGCACAGACAGTAAGCGAATCATCACAATTATCACTTTTATACCGGGAAGAGATTGAGTCTGTATGCTTTGTTCTTTTTTGTCTTGTATTGACTGATTTTTGACTACTAATATTGTTTTTGTCATTTTTTTTTATATTGTCAATCGTCAAATTGCAACTTATTCATGTGATTTTGAATTTTCAGCATCATTATTTTAAATTCAACAATATACCAGAAACCATGATCCATTTCTTCAGGACTCTTTGATAAATAGTTAGAACAACATTTATGTGAAGTAGAAATCATCTCTGACATTATAAATGCCTTTACTGTCAACCTTTGATCAATGTAATGCATCCTTCAGCGAATAAAAGAAAATATCTGAAAATTTTTAAATATAGTTTTCTGCAAGAGAAATTGTCTAAAAGTCAAATGTAACAACTTTCTACTTGCTCACAATCCCATGAAATGTCAGTCGAGTAAGTCTGTTATTTGGCAACACAAATGTAAATAGCACCATCATTAAACCATGAAACAACAGCAAGAGTCGAGGTGACAACTGAAGCATGGCACAAACAGAAGTCGTGCACCTGTCTGCCCATATTCCCAGCAGTTGAAGTAAAGGCGATGCAGGGTTTGAGGTCAGATAATGACTGAAGCTGAGATGTATCTCCATTATATCCATGTAAACCTTGTATTAATGTCATAAAAGGAGAATAATGTTGTTCATTGTTATACTTCTGTTTAAAAATAACACGTATTTTTAATTGGTTTCACATAACAGCCAGGCTGTGGCCTGTTGCTTATCTCGTCCCTTTAAAAAACAAAAAGTCTGTCCTTCGATGCTGAATGCTATTTGAAATCTTAAACCCCCTTGAAATGTACATGCAGCATTAATAGGAAAAAACGGTCATGTATTTTCGACAAGATTGTTTGGGTTTGTTGAATAAAGCTCATGTCCCTTGCACAAGGACAAGCAAGCTATCCGTTGTGGGTCGTGTGCTGCATTACTGCTGTTAAAGAATGAAACACTCCCCTACTTTCTCTTATTATTTCATCCCTACATTTCAAAACAGCTCAAATTATACATCTAATGCATAGGGCACTTACCTACTCTGCTTCCAAAGAGCTTGATCAGGTGTTTTCGTTCTTAGTGCCTCAGTTTTTAGCCACTTTCTCTTTCTACTCCTCTGTCTGTTTGTCCTTTGGTCTGTCCTGGCCTAAACTATGAGACTCCTCCCCACCGAAATCTGTCTGTCTGCCAAGAATCATGAAGTTTATATTTGGTCAAGTGCATGGGCAGATCTGTAATGGAGAAATAGGGGGAGCAATGCCTAAGCAGGTATAGGAGATAGAACTGGCTTGTTTTGTAAGAAAATGTCAGCTCACCGATGTCTGGATATATATGAAATGTTGAAAAGACAAAGGCTATATGTAGATAAGGAAGTGTTTAATGTAGCTGTTCAGTCGATAGTTGGCAGTGGTAGGAGTTCTACACGGCTTGGGTTTCTGCGTGTCTGTGTGTACGTGACTTAGTGACCGTATGTGACCTTACAAGTCACCTCGCTTTTGCAGTTTTTCTCTTGTTTTGATATGGTTAGTAGCGTTACTACACTTCTCTTTTGACAAACGCTTCAGTTCCGCAGCTCTGACGCCTCGACCACAGCTAGAATAACTTACTTCTACTAACTACAGCGACTGTTTGGCTCATGAATATTAATTACGCGGTGCGATTGGCAGATCATTAATATTCACAAGAACTGAATGTGTTGTTTCATCAACAACGTGGGGAACCTTTATGATTGTTTAAGTAATTATCATGCACGATGTTGTAAAAAAAAAAGTGACTGCAAGTCATCAAGCCTGGATTAGTTCAGTTAACTGACATTATATAAGCGAGTCATAAGCATAATACAATTTACACACCTTATTATGAATATTCTTAACTGTTAATATTTTAAATTAAGATAATTTTTATGGCCTATGTAGCCTACATCAGCCTATCTTGAATGGCTTTTTGATGTGTGTTTGATTAGGGTTGTAGTGAAACGCTACAGGAACTGAGTTTGCACGTCGGATATAGACTTGCATGTCACAAGGTGGCGCTGTGAGTTTCCTATTGCTGCAACATCCCATATAGAACTATGAAAAATATGTTAAAGTGTTGTAGGCCTAAAAATTCAAAGGGTCAAGTAGCTAATTCGTATTGTTAGCTAATTAAATCTTCAATCATCTTTAGTTGTAGCCTGTTATGTATTATCATACACAATCTTTCTATGAACAGCTTGTGTAATAGTCTGTGGAGACTAGTGCACTAAGTGTATGCGTTATAAATCATTTTCTTAATATTAGTCATGTGACTGATATTTGCTACAATTTACCTACAGAAAAAAAAACTTTGACGCTTATTGGTCTAACTTTTTGTAAGTGGTACCGGTCTGAAATCTGTCTGCTATAAGTTACTTCATTAGCCTGCCTGTACCTTAAGAAAATCATGATCAGAAATGCCATTGTTCTAGCTTACGATTTATCTTACTTGAATAAAATTAACCTTGTGCTTGTGCACATTGTGTCTGTTCAGAGCTGTTGAAACGAAGAAGCCGTGAAATTAAGTTATATGTAAGTTTTCAATAAGTTTGCATGCATTTCCCCACCATGAACCAAGAATAGCCTCGTAAAATGTCCTAATGTTGACTCTTTAACTTAAAGGCATGTAGTTTGAACAAAAGCAGTAACCTTTAGAAATGTTCCATGGCATACAAATGTTGCTTTGTATACAGACACTGACTCATAAAGATAAATTGGCCAGGTAAATGACGAACATCCTGTCAATATACTGTTTGGCTGCTTTGTGATTAATATTTTTTTAGAATCAGGGTTATTTAATATGTAAGCCTCATGGTCTGTTCATACCAAGAACAATAATTATAGTAAGGTAACGTTTTTAAGTTTATCCTATCTCTATAAGAACAAAAGGGTTGACTTTAAACGTATTTAGCAATAACAAGAAAGAGGAACAGATTAATTAATATTACTTTTTGGGGTTTTTTCAACTATAACAGCCAATCAGAATCTAGTGGTGTGGACGCCCTAGCGTTATTATTCTTGGTGTGAATGGGCCTTAGCTCCGCACCATCACACAATGTATTTTTAATCGTTATGAGTTGTCTGCAAACTGAAAAGCTCAAATTATTTAAAGCAGGATGGATTCTGATTGGTTGTCAATTTTCATAAGCTGAAAAAAAAAAAAAAATTCTGAAAGTAATTTCAGTGATATTGTGGCATTTTCTGCACCATTGCATGCATCTTTTTATGTTTGTATAAACATGCCTGAAGTGAAGTAGACAGACACTCCAATATGTTCTGTGTATGTGCATAAATAAGTGTGAAAAAACATATTTTTTTGCACTCATTGCAACCTATGTGAAGCCTATATGTGTGAATCTCTTTCCAGTCATCTGAACATCGCTGTCTGCATCACTTCCCATTCTATGTTTGCGATACAAACAGACATTAGTGCCAGACATGAAGTCATCCTACAGCCCACGTCGGGAAAGACTAGCCGGGCATAGAGGATGTTCGTCTGGTTCAGTGTTTTTGTTGGCAGAAACGCCGTCTTGCTGCATTTGCACAGGCACAATGACCAAAGCAGATAGACGAGTCAGAAGTGTCAGCACCAGCTCTGGATTGTAGCCTGATGAACTGCGAGTGATTTTGCCCGTGGAGAGGCATTGACTTTTCTTTCTCTCGTGTTCTCTAGCATACACCTGTTTCTGTAAACTTGGCACGCTATTTAGTCTTAGGAGACGTGTAGACTCAACACAGTTGAATATGTGTATAAACAGTAGTAAAGATTTCTTTGGTTTTGACTGGACCCACAGTAAAAACTACAGAAATCTTTAACCACAAAACTGGTCAGAAACATGACACTATATCACCGCTGGCACAGACACCCTCTGAGGAGGGCTGTGGCCAGTGTCTTCAGGGGGATGAATCTAACTAATATCAGCACTGGAAGGTATTTATGAGACTCTATTTTCGCCACCTTCTTCCTCTCTCCGATATTTTCATAGCCACTGTGTTTTTCATCTGGTCTGGGCTGTTTGGCTGCAAACGCTGTGATAAAGCAACTCGACATTGTTATGTGCTCAGAGCTTTTAAGCTGGGATGGAGGATTCCTGAGTGAAATGAGCACTGTCGTAGGTCTGTCTGGCAAACAGGTTGGCAGAGGAAAAGAAACAGGGATCAAAATAGAGAATGTTAAAAAAGCCAAGATATTGGATAGCTTGTGAGATGGGATCGGACGGTTCAGGCGCTGAGATATGCCTAAAGAATAAAGTAATTAACACTTTCAACACTGATCGTTATGAGAATTTTTTTTCTTGAGCAGCAGATCAGCATATTAGAATAAGAGAAAGATCATGTGACGCTAAAGACTGAAATAATGATACTAAGAATTCAGCTCTGCCATCACAGGAATAAATTACGTTTAAAATACTATATCTACATACAATGTTTTTACAGTATGTATTTTTATCAAAAAAATGTAATCTTCTATAAGAAACATTAAAGAAATACAGTATTTAATATAATGCAGTATTGTTGGCAGCTGGATGCCAGTAACTTACTGTAGATTTAAATTTATGGTAATTTTGGGCAACAGTTTGTTTCAAAGATAAACGAACATTAAACATTAAAAAAAGTCTTTATCTTTACAGGTAAAAATATATAAAATAACAGTCTCATGCAAAGCATTTCTGGGATCCAATATCAGAAAAAAAGGATTTCTAGTTCTCAGAATGCTTTGCATGAGGCAGTTTTTAATAGTTTTAATCTGTAAAGATGAAGAATTTTTAATGTTTAATGTTCATCTTTGAACCAATTGTTGCCAATAAATTTGATCAATATACATTTGGAGTAAGTTACTGGCATCCAGCTCCATAATCTGCAAATCTATAACAGATTCTGAAACACTGTATAGTTAAATGAATGAAAGAAAGAATGAATGAATATTGTTGCTTTTGCTAACTTAAGAAAAAAAAAAAGCTTTCTGTCTGTCTTTTATTTCGATGTCCTTTTTTGTCTCATTTCTCTGTTTTTCTTGGACCAGGACAGGACTGCTCTTGCCTATTTTTTTGTAAAAACGTCTGGCTGTAGACTCTTGAGCAAATCTCTGAGATGGAGGAATACGCCACTAATATTGTCCTTGTCTGACTGTGTCGGCAGGATACCAGAAAACAGGAATATTACTGATATTAAAGTTGTCTAAACGAAGTTCTTAGCAATGAGTAGTACTACTCAAAAATAAAGTTTTGACATGTTTACAATTTGACATTTTCCAAAATATCTATGGAACATGATCTTTACTCATCCTAATGTCCCATTGATTTTTGCCATAAAAGAAAAATCAATGATTTTGACCCGCACAATGTATTTTTGGATATTGCTACAAATATACTTAAGACTAGTTTTGTGGTCCAGGGTAACAGTTTGTATTTTGACAGTTACACTGCATATAACGGTATCTGAAAAATAATTATGAAATTTCAGTATTTAGCCTTACTGGGCCCTTAACTTCAGATAACCACGATGACTAACTTTAACCATACATTTTTAAAAGCAAGCCAAAATTGCTTTGTTAAGTTGATATGAGGGACAAAGGCTATAAAAAATGAGCATGTTTCTGTGGTTCAGTGTGTGTTCCCACCATTTATGCTACACACCGTGGAGCGAAACACTAACACAGCACCACCACAGGTGCAGGTGGAGTGACACGGGCTAAAAACATGAAGCGCCGTGCCACAGAAATAGGTGTGTGTAGAGTTACTCTACAAGAGTTTATTATGCAGCGTGAGCACGGAAGACTGTTTCTCTGCAATAAAAGTGATAAACACTCGTAAGCGTTGTCATTTACACCAAAACACACACATTCCTACACATACGTGCGAAAGCTTTCACAAAGAGTGAATTTCCCTGTGATTATTTATCTTCGCTCTTCTGTGGTGGTGGCACACAGTCAAACTCCTGCGGGCCTCAAACTGCGTGTGAGGTATATTTAGAAATGGTAAATTTGCTTATTAATGGGTCTGACACCAGCTATCGGGTATTATGCTGGGTTCTTCTCTGCACCAAGCTTCTGGGTGGCTTGTGGTTAGTGTCTGGGTGTCCATTTAAGTGGACAGCAGAGCCCAGAGATTACAAAGTTCAGGCCTGTGTCTCCCACAGTATATTGGGGTTGTGTGCACATTATCTCAGTGACACAGTTTGAATCTTTCTTTCTTTGTAAGGTTAACAACATAACAGTGATTTTATCATGATTTTCTGCCATTAGTTGCGTACTGTCTGCAATGAAATCTTCTCAATAAATGTGTAATGTGAGTGGAACAATACTTTTGAGATAGACAGTTCATCCAAACATGAAAACTGGAAATGTACTTACCTTCTTCATGTCATTGCAAATATGAATGGCTTTATTTGTTTTATCAAATAATATTTTGGAAAACACTTGTACCTGATCAGTTCCCATTGACTTCTTCTATTATGTAATATTTACATTTCAGCTATTGCATAATGTCAGCTTAGGTTGTGTAGAGTTGGTTTGTTTTTTGTTTAGTTTTTTTGTGCTAATTTTATTGCATTCTGGGAGAGCATTGGGCAAAAATAATCTATTTTAAGAGGTGGCACAAATTAAGTTTCCTAGGTTTTTGAAACAGACTTTGTGTTGTCTACATTTATTAAAAACAAGAAAAACATAAATAAACAATATTAAATGTCAGTTATTAAAATAAAGACAAGAATATTATTGTAGGAAATGAACTCTGCTAAAGCATTTTCCAGAGGGAAAAGCCAGTTAATATCGTCCAAACGAGCATTTCAAGTGTGAACATATTCATCATTCGTCATGCTCCTCATATAATATGAAGTCAGCACAAACATATAATGTAGACGCCCCTCAGACAGGACGCTCATATAAACAAGATTGGATGGATGGATGGTAAAAAGTAATTAGTCTAGTTTTACACCAGTTTATGTGTGCATTCTGTCTGATGAGTGTCTGTGTTTGTATTGCTAAAGATGATAAAACAAATAGATTGTCCAAGAAAAAGGGTGGACCTGGCTTACAGTGCATGTTCTGTCTTCAGTGCAAGGTGGTTCCTCGTTCCTTTTGAAAAAAAAAAGGTGGAAAAAAGCGAATGCAGACAGAAAACGTCAAAAGCTGAAATAAACTGCTGATGACGTCGTAGCGGAGGCTTTAAATTGCTGTTCAAATATGACTTCGCTGGACTGTGTTTCTGCCAGTGACTGTCCTCTTGTTGAAAACAGGCTTTTAGAAACGCTTAATGTGGCTTCTCCACATCCTACACTGGTTTGTATTATTCCTCTTTTATATTTACAAATCCTCACTAGCAGGACATTTACACGGTTTGTAAATAAAACAAAGTCACAAGCTGCAGAAATCTAATAGGCAGGCCTGTCTGGACTTCAGGTAATAACCTTAAACTTAGTCACAACAGAGAGGCTCTGTCCTTCCTCCAGTTGGCTCTTTTCATCACAAGTCACGGACTGTCTGCTCTGTCTGTCACAAGTCTCAAACCTACATTGATCTAACTCATTAAACAAACGTCTGCTTAGAAAACACAACAAACTGTATGAAATATATCTGAATATTAACTTTTTTTTCTTAACAAATGGATGTAAATGTTGTCAAAATTAATGAAGTGTGTGCTTTTGTTTACTTTATATTATAGTGATGCTCATGTAATGTGCATCAGGAAAATGGGATCTCGGTATAAACTCTTCAGGGGTAGCTCTGGTGTTTTGAGAGCTTAAATAGGAAGCAATGGAACATCTGAGGGCAAAGTTAAAAGAACACCCATAACCTGTTTTTTTCTTTCTCTCTGAATCATTCCAAAAAGAGGCTCCTGCAGTTACTCATGGTGTTTTTACTATAAATCATAACATTGGATTCTCAGTGTGAGGTAGAGCCCTGTCTCGAGTGTCAATGTGTGTAAGCAGACTGACAGGAACTGACCTTTGTGTCAATGCCTAACCCTTAACCAGACAAAAAAAATTCAATTAGTAGCTAAAGATTTGCAATTATGTGTTTACGTGTTCATATTATTATATTATAATTTTTTATATGACCAACTGGCTGTACACTATCACCTGACTTCTTAAAATCAACAAACACACAAATTGATGATATTGTTTTATTTGAATGTACTAATAATATTACCTGTATATCAACTCACTAATGAAAAAAGGAAGGGTTCTTCATTGGCATATATGGTTTCATTAAGAAGCTATGTTCTTTACAGTTAAAATAGTTTTTCTGTGGAGTCGCTGTGAACATACCAAAAAACAAATAAATGAAAAGCCTAAAAGCAGTATTACCATAATACTGAAGAAGTCACTATAATCGATAAAGGAGGGATGGCATTCACTTACCGGGATGCCACGAGCAACTTAAACATACACTCTTCAAAATAAAGTGTGTTTTTGCAGTGATTCCACAGAATAATCATTTTTGGTTCCCTAAAGAACTTTTCAGTAAACAGTTCCTGAAAGAACCATTTTGAAGCAAATTTAAAAATCGAAAGATCCTTTTGTTCCTTTTGCAAGGCTCCATGGATGTTCAAGGTTATACGTAGGTAACCATTGATGCCAATAAAAAAAAACATTATTTTTAAGAGTGTATGTATAGGGACATATTTCAACAAAAATCTGGATGAAACCGACTGTCTTCTTCAGGCTTGGTAGAGCATGAGAGAAAAGGAGGTGGTGGAATGGGACAAGAAGTGAGAGAAAGGGCAGGTGGTTTTGTTAGGGGGTGCCCAATAAAACAGCAGAGGGCAGGGCCGGTCATGGAAAGACATAGGCGTCCAGAGAATAAATAAAGGCCTGGCGAGTAGATTGGCCAGTGGTGCTGCTTTCAACTGAGGGTACTTGACTCTCACTTCACCTGTGTGCCTTTTTGAGCTATTTGCTAAGACCAAGTCTATCTGTCTGTCTGCCAACATGCTGGTTCGGGCAATCCTGCAGACCTCACTGGTCCTGTGGCTGGTACAGAGCACCATACAGGGAGGTAAGTTTAGACTGACTTCTAAAGGGCTTTTGAGGGTGAGAATGAGAAATTAGGAGAATTTGTGATGCAGGAGAGGGTAGAAAGCGAAGCAGTGGTTTTGGAGCACCCATTACAATCATTGTAATTAGGACTAATACTAAATGATTTTAATCTAAAATGGGACAATTTATGATAGAAAAGAATCTATATAGTGACACTAAGGTTGTGAGGTTAATTCCAGGTCTGACCCATGTACTCACTTTAAAGCAGAGAAACGTGTAGAGTGAATTTAGAAAGAATCTATGCATCATTAGGTGGAGGGACCAATCATCCAATGCTTTCGCTTTCTGAATACAACTTTTAATGTGGACAGATTGCAGCAGTGCATTGTTTTAATCGGAATTTATTCATGCAGAGATCCAAATAATAATCACATTACATACAGAATGACTCTTTCAGCCACTTTAATTAAAAGCGATTTTTTCCCCCTTTGATTGGTTAAGTTATGCAAGGGCTTTGTGAGTTGCTGAAAAGCTAATAATGAATTAACATGCAATTAAAATGAATAATTGAACAGTAAAAGCAAAGTAAAACATGTATTTAAAAAGATTTAATATTTAATTTGTTTACCTGCATGTCAGAGAGAATCTCAAAGGGTACTTGAAGTAAATGTTTTAGATCCAAGAGGTTCGGATGACAATACTTTCAGAGTTTCAGAAGAGGAAATATTTATATCTGCTTAAACTTTTACACCGTTTATCAACAGCTTACATGCCTTATCCACTACGATTTAATGTAATATATCACAATATGGGCATCAGTTTGCATACCATTTGAAGCAAAATATTGGATCTCTGAACAAAAGTGCCTGGATAAGTTAATAGTTGGTAAATACATTCTGCCTCTATTTTATAGATTTTTGTTAGTGTGCTGCTCAAACATGTATTTTCTAAATTTTAACACACAAGTTGATTTTTTTTTTAAGGTTTGTAAATGTTTTTATGTTAATGTTTGCATATAAATTCACTAAATTAAACAGAAATACCAATTTTAGGTTTATAACAGTTAATCCATTTTCCTATACTATTCCCAGTCCTTTGGTGACGTGACATAAAAACTTCATTGAGGTTGAAGTAATCACTAAAGAGTGGTGCTTTTCTTTATCTGGTGCCAGTGGGCAAGGAACCAAACAATGTTTGAATGGGAATGAGAAAAGTAACAGTATGCATGACAGATCGTACCTTGACTTGAAGTCCAAATCTGGTGCAAGCTATATATTTTCTACATTTCTGTCTAGACAATTTGTAGACAATCAGTAGTCACCCATTGATACTTGACAGAAAAAAAAAAAACGTTTTAATTCAGTAGTCCAAGCATCTTTTCAGTCATCTTGAGGCATTATTAATCAAACGTTCAGCCAACAGTCACGGATGTTTGTACGTCGGACTAAAAGGTGTCTAGAAAATGACGTAATAAAATGCATATAACGATTCGATGTTAAATGTCTGATGGCTGTGATGAATGGAGAAAAAACACCTTAGGAAGTGAGTCATCGTTCGAGCTGTCTGTGTTTGCCTGGATATGTTCCAGCCTCCATAACTCTGACCACAACTTAAACACTCGTAGTTCCTGCCTGAAGATCAAAACCCGGTGCCTGAAGTGACAGCAGTGGTAAAAATTTGTCGACTCTCTGTCAATCTTGACTTTATACGGCCAATACACAGCCCATTTTGTCCTTGCAGTTTCTGGGTATCAATTGAGGCCTGTTCCAAATATGCAGAGGCATCGGTTAGTTCAATGAAATTCACACTGCTAACCTGTTATTACGTCAACAGACATAGTTTCTTAACCATGGACGTTTTTTATAGTTTGACAGGAGCTAATCTCACTAACTGAGGAGTGCCTAAATCTATGTGAGCACCCTCTGAAGTAGTTTAAACGTATAGTAATATTATCAGATAAGATAATGTTGGGAATAATAAGTATCTGCATTGTAAATTCCCAAAATTTTGGTATTCTTTTTTGTGTATGATATACAAAATACATTTTTACATAGTTTTATATGATCTTGTTTTAAAGGAGTTAGGCCACAGAATGGAGCTCTGGGAAGATTGGCGAGTCGAGGTATTTTGCCCCTCTTCATATATGTATCTGTACGATATTGCAGAGGGTTAGAGGTAAGAACATTACATCACATAATGAGTTTCTTCATCAATCTGGCCTTCTATCTTTTCTCTGTAGGTCCTGGTATTGGTGTAAAGTCTGCAGGTAAGTCTGTCTTCCTGAATCTGATCGGTGCTGATGAATCCAGTTTGCAATTTGCATATGTGGTTATTTTATCGTTCTTTTTTTATTTCTGGTCCTAGGTCCAGTGGCTGGTATTCTCGGAGCCCGTGGCTATGCGGCAGGCAGGCCAGGAAAGACAGGTGGTAAGTGACATTAACCTCTGATGAAGCTAAAATGAAAATAAATACAAACAATAAATAAAGCTTTACAATTAATCTTTCAGCAAACACATGTCCAATTACAAGTCTTTAGGGTGCTATATTTATTTACATACGTGAAGTGAATGTTGGTCTATTGAATTCTGTCATAAGGTCCATCTCTGTTTTTTTCTCTCACAAACAGCTGGGCGTTATCTCGGAGGTAAATTTATTCAGTTTTTTATTTTGTGCAATGTGCTGCTTAAAAGTTTGGGGTCTGTAAAATGTTTTCATGTTTATGTAAAGAGTCTCTTATGCTCATCAAAATTATTTTTGTGAAATGTCATTACAAACCGTTTTATATTTTAAAATATTTTAACATGTCTTATATGCTGATCTGCAGCTCAAGAAACATTTTTTTTAATTATTATTATTAATGTTGAAAACACTTGTGCTGGTTAACATTTTTGTGGAAACTGTGACTGTTTTTTGATTAATAGAAAGTTTTTATTTATTTATTTATTTATTTTTAGTAGTAATCTTTTGTAATATTATAAATGTCTTTCCAGTCACTTTTGATTGTTTTAATGAGTACTTGCTGAATAAAAGAAAAAAAAAATCATACTGACCCCGATTTATTGAATGGTTGTGTAAAATGCACGCAAGCAGTTGTTCACATTTGTGTGCAAGAATGATGTGAATCAGGACCTGGTGTGTGTAATAAATATAGTGTCTGTTAGGGGCGCAATACAGACCCACTGCAATCAGAGGAGGCCTGAAACAAGGATATGGAACACTTGGTTATGGAGGAGGTATGTTATTCCTAAAACTATAATAGGCAGATATCAGTTTCTACGTCTGATGGATATATTATTCTTGCGTTCATCACCATGATCCTGCTGTTATGGTCTTAGCTGCAAACCTTGGCGCTGGCCATGGAACAGGCCTTGGGGCGGCCGGGCTGGGTCTCGGTGCAGGGTATGGCCTAGGCAACGGGCTGGGAGCAGCCTTAGGTTATCCAGCAGGGAAGCTCGGAGGGAGAGGTGAGAGCTGCTCATTTGCTTTCAGTTCATAGGTAGGCGTTTCTCGCAACACTTATTCTCTGTTTGATTTCGACATTTTCTAGGTTACATCGGTAATGGCTATGGAGCACAGCTAGGTGAGTGCTTGCATCATAACGACCCAAATCAATAAACATTAAATGGCACATTCCAGTTTAGTGCTGTCTCTTTCTGACTTGAAGGTTGTGTAGCAGATTGGATCAGATCTAACCAATCAAAATTCGACCTTGTGCTGTGATTAAAATCTTTCACACATAGTGATATACGCTGTCCATTTGCCATGATTAGATGTCATATTTGATGAAGATGTGTGGGAGTGGGAGTTTATGTGTCTGCTAAACAGGCATTTATTTCTTCTTTCTGTAACCTTGGCATCTCTCTTGTCTTGTTGGCAGGTTATGGTGCAGGAGGATACCCCACCGCTGCACGCGGTATGTAACCCTTCCTATTCAAAGCATTATAGGAAAATGAGTGTGTTTAAAACTGAACTCGATTTTGTTGTACCTTGGGTTGCAATGGCAGGCTCAGCTGACCTAATGTATCAACTTTATTCCAGGAAACAGTTGGATCCATTTTCTCCCATAACACTGTCTTTATTTCAGATTTTTGCAGCATTGATTGTTTTAGTGATAAAGTGAAGATTTGTCACCAGATGCAAAAAAAAGTCATTCTTTCCAGTGCTGATATAGGTTAGCATAATTCAGGTATGCTTTGTGCAACACGTTACTGTTTATTTACACCTTTGTGGCATTTTATAAAAAATTTTTGGAAGTGCTTTATTATTCGGCTATTTTAGGGTCTTTCTAACCCAAATCTTTTGATTTATTCAGCAGGTATTAGAAAACTAATGATTTAATTGCCTTCAACAAAACTGACAGACGTTTCAAAATATATGTTAAGTCTTCAGAGATTCTCATAAATAAGTGAATGTAATTTTTATAAGTGCCTTTTAATAATCTAATAAAGTTAACTTTTTAAGTTGTTGCCTGCAGTACTGACTGGCGCTGCAGGAGGGCGTGTGTCCACAGGACAACAAGTTTTGTGTGTTTGTATCCCCTTTGTCAACAGTCAGGTGTTTGCTGAATCATTTATATACTTCTGTCCATTTTCACTATGTATTTGCATACCCAAAAGTTCAAAAGCAACTTTATTGCTTTGGAAAAGGTGACACAGGTCACATGGTTTATTGAATGAGCTAGTGAGTTTTTAAAGGAATATGCAGAGGTCCTGTGCTATCAGTTTGATATTGGTGGATGTGGATGTTTGCACATCGCATTTATGGGCGCTGTCGTGTTGGAAATGTTACGTGTGATCTCTAGTCTAAATGTTTACCTTAATCAGACATCATTATAAGTATTGCTGGATGATTTGATCAACTGTCTTATCTTTGTTTGTTGTTTAATTCCAGTAATCTTTTATGTGTGCCTTGCATCTGTAATGAGCATCGTGGGTTGAGTCATAGCTTTTTCAGTTTTTCAGTTGTCTCTGCTGGTCAAAGTGTTAGAGGCAAAGTTCAAAGTTGGAAGCTCTTACAAAACGTGGAAGAGCAAAAGGGTCTGGATTTGGTGTATCAAAGCTGTGAAACTGACATTAACAGGAATTTTGTGGTCTTCAGGATATGGTGTAGCAGCTGGCACACCCACAGGGCAAGGTTCAAAATCATCAAAACTGGGTAAACCCTCAAATCTCTGACTTATTCTTGCTTTTCCTTTAGAGAAAGGAATTCATAGATATTCATTCATGCTTAAAAAAAAAAGACACAACAAAGAACAAGATACATTTAGCTGAGAAATGATTTAAAATAAGTAATGTTTTCTGAACAAAAAAAAAGTATCAAAATTAAATATATAAGTTGGTGACTTAATACTTTAAAAAAAAAACAGCAAAAATATTAAGGAAGATATTCTTTTCATTTGTAAAATTTGTGTGTAAAGTTTTTTTTTATTGTTGTGTAGCTGAATTGATCTGTCCATTAGTTATTAATTTGTAATCATGTTTTATTCTCACATCCCCTTTTTTTTGTTAAATATGTTATTTTTGGCTGATGTTTGAGTCAGTTTGGGCCTCTTTGCTGAAGGTTAAGAAAGTTTTAGAGCACAAAAAGTTCTCAACCTACTGAATAATCTCTATCATCAGTTTCTGGTTTGAAGTTCAATTTAGTTGTCCAGCCAGCAGGGGGCGCTGTTATTATTATTATTATTATTTCTGTATAACTTTTTATTTTCTTTTTTTTTGCTCATCCGAAATGATTAAAAAATAGGTTTTGTACCTCATTTTAGAACCTATTGAAGAGGACCTCCCCCAGGGACAGCTTTGTAGTTTTTTACCTATAGTGTAGGAAGCAGAAATGTGCAGTTCCATTTAATACAACTTTTTTTTTTTGGTCATGTTGCGTTTGTGTGCCTGCTTCTATTTTGTAATTCGGTCTTTTTGCTGTGACACAATAGAGATATTCTGTCACAATCTTTGCCTGCAGCTGATGTGTCTGTATTTACAGGTGTTGGGCCTAGAAGTGGCCGGCCCGTGTCACAGAGAGAGAGGGGCAATGGTAAAGCTCAGTACCTCTATGTGTGACTTCCACGCTTTTTCAGTCTGCTCTTCTGGATTTTTAGTTGCAATATTTTAGCCATGTACACTGCATGCTGAGTGCCATATTGCTCCCTCACTATACTGTACATGCGTATTCTATTTTCTACTTTGCGACATCAGAAATAGTGATGCGAGATGTCAGACTTACCAAGCAGTTAACTAATTTACAGTCGTGTACAGTGTCCCCTAATGGCACCGGCCAGTCCAAATGTTGGGTCCAAATGGGACTAGTGGTAATTGTAGCTTTTTCCTCAGGACCAGGAGTGACCAATGGAATGAGAGCTCAAATTAAGGGTAAACCCACTTCAACAGCTCAATTAAAGCCAACCAGAACATATCAGACTGTAAACAATAAATATCTTTGTTGTGTTACACTACCATTCAGAAGTTTGGGGTTATGGAGATATTTAGGTGTCTCCCTTATGCTAACCAAGGCTTTTTTCATTGGATCAAAAATGCAATAAAACATAAATATTTAAAACCATTTTATATTACAATATCTATTTAACAATGACAGTGATGTCAAAGCTGAAATTGTAGCCCTTACTCCAGCTTTCAGTGTCACATGATCCTTCAGGAATCATTCTAACATGCTGATTCGCTTAATATTTTTGTAGAAACCATCATATGTTGCTTTAACTTTTTAAACTTTTATCATCCCCAGACTTTCGAACTGTAGTGTAGATATCTATGAATCAACACTATTGGCACAAGATTGAGTACATTGTGTAGGTAACTGCTGTTATGATCTGTAGGCTATGGTCCAGCAGCAGATATGATTAATGGACGGGGAATTATAAACAATGGTAACATTTATATTCTCTTAGTAGCACACAAATGATATGTTCCTATCTAATCAGTAAAACGTTTCTGGAATTAATGTTTATATTCTTTGGAAGGAAAGGGAGCGTGAAAGGCAATGCATGCAAAAACGTTTTTAAAGCATGTAGTTGATGGGAGCTATGTTGAGATAAACCACTGTTGTAATACAATGCAGGACCAGTATTGCCCAACGGACAGGGCACCAAACCATCCAATATGGGTAAACATCTTCCATATTAAAATGTCACCGGTTTATGGCTGAATGCATGTCGCGAGGTGGTGTTTTCTCCAGTCTAAAATCAATACAATACTCCAACCGTCATCCAATCAAATGAATATATGGCCTTAAACACATTAGAGTGTTAATGACTGTGGACTGGAAAAATCCACCCCTCATCACGGACTCATTGCAGCTGCAGGTCTATGAATAAGTGCTTTTCTGTACCACAGCTGTTCAGAAAGGTTTGTGTGTGTGTGTGTGTGTGTGCTGGACTAATGCCTCAGCTGTTTCTTGGGGCTGTTCTCTTTTCTTTTTATATGCTTCACCTGAGCCTTTATCTTTATATCTGCCTTTGTGCTGATGTGTGCCCAATGCATGCTGCGTTATTTCCGTCCCACAGGCCACATGTATGGACCGGTCACGCTGAGAATTCGTCTTGCATGATTACTCTGACCCACAGGCTCCTGAACGATCACGTTATTTTGTGATGGCCGTGATTTTTATTACTAATGGCCATAGTTTCATAGTTTCCGTGTTTTGTTCACAGGATATGGCCTTGGTGCCGCTGGTTATCTTGGAGCTGGTTTTCCTGACGGTTACGGAGCAGGTATCTAGAAATATTGTTTCTCTCTCAAAGGTCCCAGTATCATTAATGCAAGCTTTAGAATATTCATATTTTGCTAAAGCTATCTTATTTCCTTATTGCTGAAACAGGTCTAGGGGCAGGTGGATATCCACAGGGAGTTCGTGCAGGGAAGCAGATTGGTAAATACTGTCTATTTTATTCATTATATAGAGGAGACGGGGCTAAGGGCTGTATCACAACAGTGGTTTTTAGTTAAAAGTTTAATTACATAAAGGTGTGTTTTCTACAGTGGTTTTATACACAATTTTTTGAAAGGAGGAGGTCAGTAGGATTTTTTATAAAAAAAAAAAAAAAAAGAAAAATTCAGTAAGGACATAAAATATATTAAATATTATAACCAAAAGTGACAGTAAAGACATTTGTAGTGTTAAAAAAAATCAGTCCATCCATCCATCCATATTATTGATCAAATAAATGCGGTGTTGGAGACTTCTTTCAAAAACTTAAAAAGGAATAGCTACTGGAGTAAAAACTGTGACAGCTACTTTAGATCTTTTCTCCTCTATATATATTTCAAATATTCTCCTTTGTTTTTCTAATGGTTTTTCTATTCTTGTCTCTATTAGTACCCAAGTGAAACCTTTTATAATATCATAACATTGTTGCAGCACGATGCATTAAGCACAAGTGTGGTCAGATCAGGAGCCTGCTGCTTCAGCACAAAGCCCAGAGCTGCTCTCCAGGCAAAGTAGTCCTATAAGACCTCTGCATTTGGGTTCTTGCACAAACATGTGCGTGCCAGTTTGTGCAAGAAACACCAAATATTTCACACTCTCTGTTATGCATATTTTTTTCCGAATCATTTTGGTTACACAGTGGTTGGCTGAGAGAGCGGTGCTTCCTGTGTTACTTTTACACCTTGTACATTGTTGAGTTAAATTTTCTATGTTTTCTTCTTGGCAGGTTACAGCAATGGATATGGCAGCGAGGTTTATGGCACAGCAGACGGTTATGGAGCAGGTGAGTCTGGATGGGATAGCTACGATGAAGCATGTCCTAATGTCCCACTAACATAGAAGCATAATTATAATCGAGTGACATTTACAATTATGTTACAGGAGCTGCCCACCCATCAGTGTTAGCTGATAATGTTGGCCTGAATGGTTTGGCTGGTAAGGCTGAAGGTTATGACTGCACTCACACTAAAGAGATTCACAACACCTGCAATAATGTCAGCACTTCATCCAGTGTTTAATTCACTCTGTCCTGTGAATATTATTTTACTAGATTGTAGAATAAATCCTCCTTCATCCTAATCTGGGTGAAGCATCTGAATTGCAATAGCTTTTACACTAATACTAAGGTAATCTGAGCAAGACTGTAATATGCTCCTAGAATACTACTAATGGAAATAGTAAACCACGTGTTTTGCATACATTAAGTAGAAGCAGCTTCATCTGCATGAAATCACAGAGGTCAATGTCTGCTCTGTCAGGTCTCGGAGCTGGAGGCCTTGGAGGGCCAGGGCTGGTAGTGAACCCCGGCCTGGGTGCTGACGCCAAGTCCAGAAAATATGGTAAGAAAAGTCCTCTGAAGATGACAGTTAAATATAAAAGAATTTGAATAAAAAAAATACAGCTAATGTATTGTTTTGAATGATTATGATTACAGTTTAAAGGGTTAGTTCACCCAAAGTAAATTTGGAAAAAGTAAAATCACCCTTGTGTCTTTCCAAACCATAAAGCCTAAAAACAAAAACAATTTAAGATCTGACCCTCCATAGACAGCAATACAACTGAAATGATCCCAGATCCAGAAACGTGGTAAAAATTCAGAGGAAGCTGAATTTTCTGCAGTTTTACACGATCCTTCAGAAATTGTTTTAATATGCTAAGAAACATTTCCTCTTATAATCAATGTTGAAAGCATTTGTGCTGCTTTATAATCTTAATATATAACCTTGATCATTTTTTTAACGATTTTTTGATGAAAATATAATTTTTAAACAAACCACATTCATTGCTTCATATCGTGTAATTACGGTCACTTTTGATCAACTTAATGCATTTACATCTTATGGACAAATTACAGCATTTTCCTACTATTCACCTGCTATTGACAAAAGTTGACACATGTTTTTATTGTTGAGTCATGCTAATGTCTCTTCTTCTTTGTCTAGATGTGTCTTAGCGGTTGTGGTTGCTTGATCGTGTAATACCTCTGGTTTAATTTGTCTAAAGGGGCAGGTGGAGTGCTTGGAGCTGCCGGGTCGTTGCCTTACGGTGGCCAGCCTGTGGTCTCAGCTGGACTTGGCCCTCAAGGCAAAGCTGGTAGTTATGGTGGAGCTACATATGGAGGAATACCATCCCTTGGTCCAGACGCTTCTTTGGGTATGTGCAGTGCACATGTTTGTTATTCAAATGCAACATGCAAATCTCAGTTTTCTGGCTGTCCCGATGCTTTGCCTGAGGATTTGACTTGAACGCGAATGTACCCTGTGAGAAAAAGAAAGAAGATTTAAACAAGAGAATAAAGAGTGTTTATAAACCAAACATGGTTGTAAAGATCAGATAACTATTATCTGAAAGAAAGTAAAGATGGTCTGTCTCCTATCAGGTGGTACAGGTGGAGCAATGGAGCCTTTAGCAGGTAATATTGTGGAGTTTTTGGGAAATATATTTCAAGTCATCTTTTTCTGATAACAAAATGTTACTGCCGCAGGCGGAGCTATAGGCCAGATTCCTTACAGTGCACCAGTCATCGCAGCTGGGCTTGATGGTGAGTTAGTAAGAAAAAGAGAAAAACTGAACATCATGGATGGTCTGATTGTGACCCAGGTGTAAATGTTTTTATCTGCAGTTGATGCTGGTTATCCTTTTGGTGCTGAGCAACTCAGTCTGGGCGCTGATGCTACAAAGACAGCTGCCAAATATGGTGAGATTATGAGCAGATTTGTTTTATTCTTATGTAATGAATACGTATCTATTAAATACACTTCCATAAAAGATGTTTTCAAATAAATGCTGGTTCTATAAATTTCCCATTTGTTCTGAAAATATCACAGTTTCACAGAATGAAAGTATCACAGTTTCCAGAATTTTGCTGAAAATTCACCATCACAGGAATACATTGCATTTTTAAACAGCAGTTTAAAGTACTATTTCACAATAGTCGTGGACTAATGGATAGGGAGTTGGACTTGTAACCCAAAGGTCACGGGTTCGAGTCCTAGGTGCGGAAGGGATTATAGGTGGTGGAAGTGAATAACCAGCGCTCTCTCCACCTTCAATACCATGACTGAGGTGAGACCCTTGAGCAAGGCACCGTTTGGCTACCCACTGCTCTGGGTGTGTGTTCACGGTGTGTGTGTGGTTGTTCACTTCTCACTGCTGTGCCCAAAACGCAGAACCTGATTTTGCTGAGTTTTGCGGGTCCCTGGGTCAACAACCTTGTGATTAGCCATTCAGATTTGAAGAACCAGTTTATAGTTTTTGTGAAGTTTAGGCTTCCAATTAGTGTTTGGTGCTTGTACATCAGTGTCAGTCATCTATCATTTCCTCTGATTTTAGGCATTACTCATGGGTAAGGTTAGGTTTAAAAATAGGGTAAAAAACTATAAAATATAAACTATAACCATAACTATATACTATAACTATAACTATAACTATAAAACTATAAAAAAATTTGGAATAAAATGTTGTTCCAGGGTCAATAAAAAATGTTAACCCAGGAACACGCCTAACTCAGCAAAATCAGGATGTGCGTGTGGGCACTTGGATGGGTTAAATGCAGAGAACAAATTCCTAGTATGGGAAATCACATGTCACGTCCTTATAGTTTTGTTGCTGTATTTGTAAATAAGTTATTAAGTAAATGTAGTCTGGGTGAGCAAAAAAAAAAAGACTTCTCTCAAAAACATGACCCCAGACTTTTGCACATTATTGTATGCATTAAATATCTAATATTAACTGATTAAATAATTAAATCATCTCTAATATTGACTGATACCTGGTACAGATGTATCATACATACCAAATGACCAGCAGTCTGCCTTCTCATCTTCATCATATCTCCACTAACATAAAGCTAAAACCACGCTGATGTCATTGACAACTGACCTGAATGCCGTTGACTAATAACCAGTGTGTTGAATGATCATTTCTAGGAACAGGCTATGCAGCTGCACTAAGTACTGGAGGTCAGGGGCAATATGGTGGTGAGTAAACCAGTGACATGAGTTAGACAAACAAGCGAGTTTCTAACCTAATCACATCTTAGAAGGTCTAATGTGTGGTTAGTTTCACTATGGTCTTTTTTTCTCTCACAGGACAGAAGGATGGAAGCAAGCTTAGTGGCATTTATGGTAATGGGTATAAAGGTAGATGATATATAAGAAGATCTGTATTATTAAGTCAGCATATTATGTCTTTACCTTTCTCATCCATCTCTTCTCATCTTCCTTATAGGCTGATTTCCAAGGCCTTGCTGTTAACCTCGTCAGTGTTTTTTGGCCCCTTTATGCCTAGTCTTCCTCAGCGTTGTGCAGTTTTGTGACATGTTTTTGTATGCCATATTGTTTTAGTGTTAGTTTTATGCCCATTTGTGTGGGCATGTGTGTTTTGTGCGTCGGTGTGATGTCCATTGTTCTGTTTCTTGATGTTTGTGAATGTTTCCCCGGTCTTGTCCAGAGGAGTGTTTCATGTCCCTTTTGTGTCTCTGTATCTAACTAAAACATGCTAAGCACTTGATTGGCTGTTATTTGAATTCTCACGAAACACTAAATATCTCACCTCTTAATCTGACTCCTTAGTGTTTGTTTAACAACTGTATGATCAATGAGGGGAAAAAAATGGCCCAGTCCTGCTTTGGCAGTTATGGGGTTCGATCATGCACTATTAGCATTAGAACAGGCTAAAATATGGTTTTGAATACATAATGTTTAAAAGTGAACACTAACAAAATGACATAAGTCATAACCGTATGAGCTCTTATATGGGTAAACATACTGCTCTCAATTCTCATCTGTCGACAGGAAAACCACATATTGAACATCCTGTGTCATACTCATGAGACAACATTTAAGAGGAAACAAGTCAGAGCCATTGTTGAAGGGACAGTTAACCCAAAAATAAAGACTCTGTTACCATTTACTCATTAAACTCGTGTCAAAGGCTTTTTTTTCTCAAAATGTTTCAGTGTTTTTTTAGTTTTTTTTACGTTCTACACAATAAAAGTCACTGGTGTCCAGTGTTGTTTTGGACCACATTTACTTGAAGTTTATGGACAAAAACAGTTCAAACATTGTTCAAAATCATTTCTTTTGGGGTCCTAAAGAAGAAAGAAATGACATGAAGGTAAGAAAATAGTGACAGAATTTTTTTAACTATCCAGATGGGTCAGAAAAACAAATACAACTCAGAGAAGACAATTTACAGTTTTTATTGACACAGAACATTATGTTTTCATTTATTTTCACATACGATAAAATACTGTCATAGTGACTCATAACTTTACTTGTAAAGAAATTATGCTACTTACAATCAACGAAAATAATTGTGTCGACAGAAAAAAGTGTTGACTGAAAGAGCATAACATGGTACACTGTATACAATGTGTTTTTGAAGCAAAGAAATCCTGCAATAAAGGCAGCAGGTAATAAATATATATTGCGCATTGTCTCTAAAGAGAAATATTAAAGAATTATATTAAATATGTCTAATAGTGATTAATGCAAGAAAGGCTTAAGTTGTTTTTCGAATAGTCGCATAAACAGATTCAAAGCCAAAACTGACTACAGAATAGTTTTAGCACTGTAGTTTGTCTTTTGATAAACATAAAGTCTGTCCAGAAGTACTCCCTTGCTCATCAGTATTTCTGCCGGCACAGGTCGTGCATTTCGCGATGTGTATGCCTTCTCCAGGTGAAAGTTCATGGGGGAACCGACATATTTTTCACAGGAGGGGCCAGACAAACTCGGAGCGCATGTCACCTCTGTTTTGTAGAACAGCAGGCCATGATTTAAATTGCAGAAATTTTCAGAGGGACCTGATTTCAGGGATACTTCACAGGTTCCCAGCAAATCATCGTCCCATTTACTGTCTTCATCCCACACCTCCAGTTTTATCTTGTCATTCTCTGCCAGGACAACATCCCCCAAATCAAAGGTTCTCCCCCAGTAGGGCCAGTTGTTATTCGTGATCATGTCAGTGCGTCCAATCTGAATGTTATTTTTGTCGAACACTTTAACATACCCATCGGTCGCTGTGGTTTGATCACCCCACAGGTCTTGAGCCCTCACGATTGTGACCTTTGCTCTAGAAAGTCCACGCTTAGATGGGCAGCAGTCTGGTGTGATCCCAGGGTTGTTGCGACAAGTGCAGACACACGGGTTGTTTGGGTTGGTTTTGACGCCATCTTTGCAAGGGTCAGTGCAGTTCCTCCAGAGGGACTTCTCCAGGATGTAGTCATGGATGGCTTGGCGCAGGTGCTTGCGCACCGGGTGTTTGGTGGAGATCAGCTCGTGCAGAGACTCCAGAGAGTAAGAAATCACGTCTGGGTTTTGTGGTAGGGACTCAAGCCATTCCTTGTAAGCTGATGGGTCTTTTCCTGCTGAGAAAAGGATCTCAGGCTCTGTAGTGTGACCTCCAGTCACCTCGGTCAGCCTTTTAATTAAAAACCAGTTGATTAGGGATACATTCATATTAAAAGTCTTTTAGAAATGAACATGACACTTCATTCTCAATCAATTTCTTTCTCAAGGTAAGCTCACAATGGATGCGAATTGCGCGAATAAATCGCGAGCATAATTGGACGCTTGAACATTTTGAGTTTACTCGCTTCTTTCGCGCGTGAAATTCGCATCATTCGAACGTGGTTATTCGCGTCATCGGAGGGGGTTCGGCCAGGCGCTCACAGTCTCTGTGGTGGTTAGACACGAGGTAAACTTCGTTTTGTAAACATTTAAAAGGCAAACGTTGGTTTAATGAATGTAGTATTTATTTCCTTTTCATTCCTGTTTCTATTAATGTACGAAGATGTGTCTTACAGCTCCTCCACATACAGCGACGATGATTTTGTCCTCCATAGTATGGAATTCTGCCTCCGCTTGCTAGTATTCACGTCACTACTAGAGCAA
>JAUMHG010000172.1:17550-28102 GCA_032359395.1 Enteromius anoplus | reverse complement strand
TGTAGGCCTATATGTGGTGGTGGGCCGACTGGACCATAAAATGCCAGGGCCGATTTTTCCTCCCAGTCCAGTCCTGGCGTCATGTGGTTGGTTTTGTTCAAAACCCCGCAGCTTTTTAACAGTCAGTTATCAGGTGCCAAAAATGCGAAGTGGTTGTTCCACTATATGGAAGTCAAAGACGGGTTATTGTCTTTTTCTTTACAGGGCAAGGCAGAAAGTGAAATGTAGCTTCCCATGTGACTTGGATGCAAACACAGACTGTTCGTGACAGCGCAGTAGCAACCACACAATTATGACTGTGCACAAACAATAAAGCCGTAGCAAGATAAATACAGAGCTTATCTACAAATAAGTAACACGGTATGGCTGTCAAACATTCCAGTTATTTCAGCAGCAAGTCTGTTTAAAAAAAGAGCAACAATACACTCTGTGTACATTTACTATACAAAACAAGTCTTTGACGGATTAAAAGTATTGTGTACTCAGTGCCTGAGTGCAGTCACATGCATATTTGCTTGCATGAACTATTTGCTTTTATAGTTACACTACTATTAAAAAATTGTGATATAAAAAAACTATATATATATATATATATATATATATTATAATTAATATATACAGTAAAATCAGAAATATTATTGGCACAAGTTGCATTTTTCCATTGTAACATTTTTAACTACTTTGTAACATTATTCATGTCTTTACTGTTGCTTTTTTGGCCAAACGCACAACATGATAATTTCCTGTCTTGGTGAATAGTGATTGTTATAGTTTAAGATCTCACATTTTAAGTGGAAGCGTGTGTTCATTAGTGTATTAGTTTTTTAAAAAGAATATACCAGTTGTTTCTTGGCTATGATAATGGATGTTGAGAATTCTGAAGTAAAACATGACAAACTGAATGCATGTATTTTTCACTGTGAAGAATTGTGCTGCATGTGTCTTTAAACCGCTGCGCAAATGTGTATTCAGGGTGGATGAACATTGAGTCAGCCAGCTGCTTCTCTCTGTGGACCTTCACGTTCGTTGAGACATCTTCTGTGCTGCTGATTTAAATTGGTAGAGATGGCCGGATGCAAACAAGCATGTTTTGTTTTCTACCGTGAAACTATTTTGGCAGTGGCATTGTTCAGTCTGTTTGAAGTAGGGATTGTGATGTCATAACTTTTTTTTTTTTTTTTTTTTTCAGCGTCAACTATTTGTGTCCTTGGTTAATCTGTGTGAAACCTCATGCTTTAAACATCTATTTAGAGGCTGGTTGGATCGATTTTGTGACTACGCACAAATAAGCCATCTCTCAAATCCTTGCATAACTGCCCGATTATGTGAGTCACCGGGATACGCTCAGTACTATAATTCTTGCCTGAAGCCAGCCATGTGAAATGGATATTTAAAACCCAGAATACAACTGCGGGGCTGCCTCTGGGTCTTTTATCTTTCCATTTCCAACATCCCATACACGGATACGCCACTGTAGATGTATGGCTAGTCTGACCTCGGAGACGTCATTTACAGCCCTGTCCAAAGAGAATGCAATATTTTTTCCTCCAGATACATCCTATGCTCTTTCTTTCATCCGCTGCCGCCAGCTAAAGCCCCTGAACAGTGTGTCATGTAGCCAGTCTAAAAGGGCATGTTTGAGTAACACTGCAGGTCTGCGTTGTGTGAGATGACAGTCTGTTTAGACCCTGCAAGCTTTCTCTGTCACAGTGCAGCAGCAAATCTCTTTGGAGCTCAGCTTAGTTTTTTTTGTTAAGAGACTGCAAGGATAAGTGCGGAAGCTGTTGACCTATGTTTGGTTGTTTTTGTTTGTCATGAATATTTCATTCTATCTGAAGTTCAGTTGCACATGATCTTCAAAAACGGCTCAGCGATTACTCCGAGTGTATAGTGGTTGTTAAAGCCCCATGTGGCGGATGTGTTGGTGTGGATTTGACAATTGCTGAGGAACGCTTAAACAACCTGCTAAATTCTGTGAATGCCTTTGACGTGCATACTTGAGCAGAGACACACGATATTGAGTCTAAGTGCACCGATGTCTGTGCGTCACTAGTCTGTACATCCCATCCTTTCAGTAAGGCCTCCTTGAGTCGACTTTATCATCCTCTAGATCTTCCTCCTTGTTTTAAAGCACTTATTGGGTCTAATCTGGCACGTTTGCGTCTTGCATTTGGCTGATTTCCTGCTTGTCTCATTCTGTCCCTTCTGTTTGCTTGTGTTTTTCTAGTTAAAGGCTCCAGGCCAGGCAAGAACGTACAGCTGACAGAAAGTGAAATCCGTGGCCTCTGTCTCAAATCTCGGGAAATTTTTCTCAGCCAGCCAATTCTGCTGGAGCTGGAAGCACCGCTCAAGATCTGCGGTGAGTATGTTTTGTCCTACAGGCTTCCCCCCTTCATAGAAAGCTGAAAGAATAAGGAATTAATGTCCTAAATGGCGTTCTTGTGGATCTTCCTGTATTAAACAAAATTGTTCTGTTGTCTCCGCAGGTGACGTTCACGGTCAGTATTATGACCTCCTTCGTCTTTTTGAGTATGGCGGCTTTCCTCCCGAGAGCAACTATTTGTTCCTGGGGGACTATGTGGACAGAGGGAAACAGTCTCTAGAGACCATCTGCCTCCTGTTGGCCTACAAAGTCAAATATCCTGAAAACTTTTTTCTGCTGCGTGGCAACCATGAGTGCGCCTCTATCAACCGTATATATGGCTTCTATGATGAGTGTGAGTAGAATTTGGCCCCTTACAACTACATTACTACTAATGCTACCTTTCTATATGCCAGTTTTTTTTAGTTGCTAATGGTTTTTTCCATCTCTTCAGGTAAGCGGCGATATAACATTAAGCTGTGGAAGACCTTCACAGACTGTTTCAACTGTTTACCTGTGGCTGCCATTGTAGATGAGAAGATCTTCTGTTGCCATGGAGGTAAGCGCAGGCAGAGGTCTTTTGTCCCCATGGCAATTTTAATGCTCTGTCATAACTCCTCTAATTTCCCTGGAGAAGTCAAAATGTAGTTGTTCATAACCATGTCGCCGGGTGACCAGAAAGTTGATTTGATTGGCACAAACTCAGAGACACAGCAGGGGACTTACTAAACTGGGTTGAGCACACACTTCTTTTGAACTGCAGTGTGGTTTTGCAAAAGACGTGGGAGTAATTCTACTCTGTAATACAACTGTAATTGATTATTTTTTAAATAATTTTTTTATTTTGGGCGACGGTCCTCGCATCTTTAAAATAATTGCTCTTCTTAGTGAATGAAATGCAGTAAATATGGACCGCTGTAAACATGAAAGCACATATGGAGTGTTCATATAAAGATGCTGATATTACTTTATATTCGTTACTTCATGCAGCTTAAATGCGAGGTGTTCACTAGACCTGATTGTCATGAATGCATATGTGGGGGAAACGACACTGAAAACCAGCATTTCCTGCAATGCATATCTGCCACAGCCACAGCAACAAAAAATCTATTGAGTTGCATTTCGGTCTGCACTCAAAAACAATGCACCATACAACAACTTATTTTAATAAAGCTCCTAAATTAACATTTGACTTGCATATTGAATCATTAAGACTCACTTTCAGGCATATATTGCAGCACAAAATATTAATGAAAAATGAATTAAATGTGCACAGATGCTTAGTGCTTAATAAGTGTTAAAATTGAAAGCAAGTTTTGTTTTATTATTAGGAACAACAACATTAAGTCACCACTTCATGCTGCTGAAATATTGTGTCATTATTATTACATACATTTTTAATCTTGTTTAGTTATGATGCGCTTTACAGATTTAGTGGCATTTCTTGTGCGGTTTTGCAGCTCACAGTGTCTGGATGCTGCTTGGCAAATTATTTTTAAGTTGCTCCCCTGCGCTGTAAAACATAATGAATTGTTTTCTGCTCCAGGCCTCTCTCCAGACCTGCAGTCAATGGAGCAGGTGCGGCGTGTCATGCGGCCCACGGATGTACCTGACCAGGGGCTGCTGTGTGACCTGCTTTGGGCCGACCCAGACAAAGACGTCCTGGGTTGGGGAGAGAATGACCGTGGTGTGTCCTTCACCTTTGGTGCAGACGTGGTGGCCAAATTTCTTCACAAACATGACATGGACCTAATATGCAGGGCGCATCAGGTTAGTTGATGCTCCGCGGCAGTAGGAATGCTTCCATAAAGCAGTGCAGCGTTAAACGACTGTGACGGTATCTTCTTGTGCAGGTGGTAGAGGACGGTTATGAGTTTTTTGCGAAGAGACAGTTAGTCACCCTGTTCTCCGCTCCCAACTACTGTGGCGAGTTTGATAACGCCGGGGCCATGATGAGTGTGGATGAGACACTCATGTGTTCCTTCCAGGTAAGAGAAGAGCTGTCATTTTCCTCCCTCTTTTTTTGCTTTTACCTGATTACAAGGTTTTCCAGTTTCTCTGCAAGTAATAGGTCTGGCCAACTTCCTCTGTAGATTTGCATTAGATCATCTTTTGAAGGTTGTTCTGTTTTTAAAAAGTCAGTGCACTGCCTTCAGAGGCTTTTTATTCTCAGCTCAAAGATAAAAAAGCTTGCTTGCTTAATCACACTGCCATGTAAGATGCCTAATTATAAATGTGAAGTAACAAGTTTTACAGGCAACAAAAAGCTCAGTCTGTTTTGATTTTGTAATTTCAGAAATACTTAATTTTTATTTTTAATTCTAAATAATATTTTATAAAGACCAACCTGTTGAGACATCTGTTTGGAAAAAAATATTTGGGTATTTAGCCGAACAATGGCTAAAAAAACTCTTGCTGTGTAAAAAAACCAAAAAAAAAAACGTATACTATACTGCATTAAGATCAGTGAGGGGAAAATCCCAGTTTTGCTTTTATTTTTGGTCACACTTAACTTCAAGCCTTTATGTACTGTATAATGGATTGAAAGTAGTATTAATGCATTGCGAATAATTGTAACCACAGTTAGTTCATCATTATTACACACACATTCATTATTTTTAATGCTTTTAAATTCCGTTATTCTTACTTACAAGATAATGTTATACCCTTTAATAGCTTTATAATGCATTGCGCATACAACTTTGGTAAAGTGTTACCTTTTTTTAATGATTCAGTGTTTATGGAGTGTCTTCTCCATAATTACCCTTGATTAAACTTATTGAATTGAACATTTTCAACAGTTTCACGTTAGCATGTGTTGCTGTCGGTTGCGAGTCAAGTGCCTCGTGTTGAGTGTCCTTAGAAGGCAGCTATGTAGGCAGCTCAGCGTTGCTAATGTATTGAAATCTGTTGTTAGTCAAGTCTCCCGTACAGGGTGTTTTTTTTAAAAACCATGACAGCTAGGATGGTCCCTGTATAAGTAGCTCGTTCGCTTTTGAAACGGAGCTTCTGCATTGCTCACAGTGAGTATTGAAGTGCTCTCTCTCTCTCTCTCTCTCTCTCTCTCTCTGTGGGCGGACATGTCTATATTTGGAATTGTGTTTGCTGTTGTGCGCCATTGCTTACTCTTGTCCTCTTTCTCACAGATCCTTAAGCCAGCCGATAAGAAGCTGTACTACGGTGGAGGAGGTGGAATGGGCTCAGGGCGTCCAGTCACCCCGCCACGAAATTCAGCCAAGGGTGGAAAAGCCAAGAAATAACACCCGCTGGATGGGCCCTTCACCCCCAATGTCCTCTCTCCTGAAAATCCCTGTTCTGACCCAACTCTTTCTCTACCTCCCTTCTTTCTTTCCATCTCCAAATGGCTGTAAAGCAAAACAGTACCCAGGGTTGAAGTCCTTTTTCTCTTTCTTTTTGTTTTCCTCATGTAACTTTACATATGTGTGTTTATATTTGAGACTGCGTGTGTGAGCGTCGGTTGTGTTTGTTTTTCCACCCATCCTTCCCTCCACCGCTCATCGCCCTCATCTCTCCACCTGTCTCTCTGTCAGGGAGCCTCTGACGAAGCCTCTGTGTAAATGCCCAGTCAGGCTCTGGGAAAGATTGAGACAGACCGAGGGGTCACAAGGGGGTGGGTCCAGAGGTGCAGGTCAAGCCCCCCGCCCTCACTGTTAATGTCCCAGCATTGTTTCAAACACAGAACTTGCACATACTGCATTAGTTAGAGAGCCAGTCTGAGTGAAACGTGATACATGTATACACACTCTCACACACACATGCAGGGAGAATGGATGTGCAGAGAAAGCGTGAGGTAGAGAGAGACCATCACAGGTGCATAATTTCCATTTAGAGATCCAGTGATTTAAAAACAAACAATCATGTTGGAACTTTTTACTTTTTTGTAGATGGATCACAACAAAAAGCTTTGAAATTCTTTGCTTACTATGTGTTTTTTTTAGTGTCTTTTTTGAAAGACAATTATCAATAAAGAGAACTTTATTTAAACATCCTGTACTATATCTTACTGTGTCCAGATCTCCCAAGTTGCGACTCTCTTCCTCAGGTGTTTACTGTTGTCAATCTGTCCTGTTCTCGCTTTTGTTCTCTATTTTGACTGAATGTAGTCTTTCAGGGTTGACCAAAGTTGACATTTGCTGAGAAGGACTGAGATTGTGCACCTAATCATTTGCTGTTTGTCTCCAAATTGCTTGCTGTCTTTTTCTGTCTGTGTGCTTTCTCTCAACTCGGTCTCCTCCCCTTTGCCTTCTGGTTATCCTTTTCCATTAACCTTTTTAATTACTTAAACAAGATTAGTGTTCTATGTCCTATTGGTCTTTTTTTTTTTTCTTTTTTTTTTGTCCCTCCACCCTTTACTAGTTAGCATTATCTGTTTGTTTTTTTTACGTTGGGCGTTGCACCCAGCTCCAGATCTAACTTTGCTAGCTTAACTAGTCTCTTTCCTCTCAGAGATCTGTTGTCCTTTTCATTCCCCTCCCTCCATTTCAAACTGTTTTGAATTGCCAGGCAGGATTTAAAGTTTGATCCATTTAAATCTCAGAGGAGTTGCTACTGTAATTAGGATTTAAGAATTCTTCTGCTTGCCACACAAACTCCATTCACTGGTGCCAGCAGATGGCGCTTTTCACAGAACTCTGATTCACTTTTACACTTTAATGTGTTTGTAAGGTATAAGAATACTGCAAAGCAATACACTAGTGTCCTCTGCTGGCTCAAAGACACACTGAGTTCCTGTAGTGCCCTGCTTTATATGTTCCGAAATAAATATTTTTGTCATTTAAGGCAGAGTAGTGACTTCCAAAAAGATTTAATCAAGCAGGCCATCCTTTAATTTTTTTGTAGCTTTAATGTATTTTGAAAAAGAGATTTATTATTCTATATGGTCACCTAGTTTTTGTGGAAGGAAAAAGTTAACTAAGCTTTAGATGCTCAGAATGACATCCCATATTTAAGGTCTTCAGGTCAAGGTGTGTCTGTCTTTGTTGACGTAACATCTCTGGTCAGTGTTGGAGACTAGCACTGACAAATCGGAGTAATAAGAGTGGTGATTGCTTTCCTACACAATATTGTTTTCTTGCATCAAAACTACTTCATAGTCATATACAGAACATAATGGTGGCAAGAAAACATGAGAAATATATGCCATTAATCATCTGGCATCTGATTGTCAGTCAAAAGTCTATCATAAATGCCATAATATAATCATATGACTCTTCTGATAGATCTTGTATGTTTAAGGGGGGGATTTTAAATTGAGTATATGTGCAATTTAAAAAAAAAAAAAAAAAAAAAAAGGTGATGTGTTTCATTTGGTTGATTGCCTTTCTATTATCTCTGATCTCCTCAGCGAGGCTATATTTGTGCACATCATATTTGCTTTACTGCAACACTAAGATTAAGGCTGATGATACACTGGGCAACTTTTTTTGAGCAATGTTGCTTGGGCACTTTTCAATTGAGAATGGGTAACACATTTCTATTTGGACAATTCAGATCAGTATTTGGGCCATGTGTCTCACCTGGTTGACCGTATATGGCAACATTTCCTAAAGTTGCCAGGCAACTTTGCTCAAAAAGTTGGCCAGTGTATCATCAGTCTAAGACTTTATTAGTAGTAGAGTTGTTGTTGTTTATTTATATATAATTGTACTTTTGTTTTACTGACAGAGAGCAGGCTATTTAGAGGATGTGATTTTCTTTCTACTTTCTCTTATAAAGCAATCAGGGATGTTTTTCCTTAATGCACTGTAGTATATTATTTCAACTGTATCAAAATGAGAAACAAACCAATTAGAGGGTTTTAAAACAAATGGTTTTAAGATTTTTCTTTTCTTTTTTTCCAGTGCAAGTTGATTTCCAATGATAAATCCTGTTTCTCAGCTACCGGGAAAAATAATAATAAAACAAAAGTGTTTTTGTACTGGTTGTTTCAATATTCATTTTATGTTTTTAACAGCTGAGTATCTTCTTGTATTATGAGAAAGTTTTGCCTCTTTTAACAGGGCGTCTTTCAGTAAACTTCATTAGACAAATTCAAACACTTTTTTTTTCAGCTGGTAAAAATGATAAATACTAAAACCTTGCATTTTTTGCAATACTAAAATCACAACACCTACCTTGAAGCATAATTTCCAGGCCTGGAAAGGTTTTCCCATGGGAAAGGGTTTGGAAGTGTATTTGATATTTATACAGTTTTTATGTAATTTATTCAGGCATGGGATAAAGTAATTAGAAACAAACCTTTATGGGTATTTAAGACTTTCAATCTTTAATATATTCAACTCAGATAACACTTACAAAAGATTCAAAACCCATCCTTACTGCTTCTAAACAATGTTCGACGCAACAAACAGAACAACGATATTTAAATATTACACATAAACAGTACAACAAATACAGTGTGTGTCTAATGAATAAATAAACATCTACTGAGCATAACCAGGAAATCTTAATCCCATCAAACGTGCATTTTGCCTAACAAACAGCCTGCTATTATATTGCATAACTCGAGGAGGTCAACAGGACACGGTTAAAAAGACGAGGCGGGGAGCGGGCTTCTTTCTCTGCCGCTGATTAGTAGAAGCGCGAAATATTTCCCATATCTGCACTCCCATTGGCCAATCTCGACGCCGTGTAACTTGGACAGCCAATAGGGTGAGAGGAACGACGCCGATCTCTCTGCCACTCACCTCACTAGCCAATAGGAGCGCGACCCTGGATGTCAAGGATTGGTTGAATTCACCTCCAGGACGAGACTTCTGCTACGTTCGAAAACAAACGCAGTATAGAAAAATTAATGCTAGTTACATACCCAAATCTTCTCAAGTGCACTGTCAGTTTTCCGGTTTAAAATCATATATCCGCAGGAGAAACGTCAAAATCATGGAATATGGGGATATCAGGAGCATATGGCAGCAGCACTCGTAGCCAACAGGAAGAGCTAGCCTGCTAGCTTACAGACGAATTTCACTACGGACAAATCGAACAGAAATTTGAAGGAAAGCCCGTCAGGTAAATGCACGGCTCTGTTTATTATACCACATAGATAAGATAGCGCCGTTTTTGCAACCTTTTGCGATTCACAGTAAAATATATTCTGTTTAAAGATTCGGTTTGGACCGCGATGGTCAGCTTGTGTTGCCCTATGAGCTAACGTTAACGTTAACTGGACCTCAGTGGTTTGGGCTGAAGTCCGTTAACGCTCCCCTGACAGTGATGTATGGCCCCTCGCGGCTCTGAACATTAATAACCAGCTGTTATGAATCGGCAAAATCAATTATCCTTTGACCTGCAGTCAGATGTGTTGTTTAATAACGACTAACGTTAATTGGCGCGATCATAGCTGCTTGACGACGGATAAAGCGGTCTCTGTGAGACCATGCGGCGTGTAATATTGACTGTAATATTATTTTATTAACCCTACGGGTGTCCTTGTGTAATGTATGTATTCATATACTTAATTTCACTGGCCTAGTACGGAGGTCTTCCTGAGCTGCTGTTTACACGCTTTCCGGGAGCTCTTATTTTCACTCTCGCTTTACTGTCACTCGAACTCGATTACAACTCAAGTGCTGAAGTGTTTTCTGACTCAATAGCTGCCTTGTAGAGCGACCCTTGACCCTTCAAGAGAAGGATCATACGTTTATTAATCCTTGAGAGGAGGATATTTGCTTGCAAGACGGCAGCAATAGGGTTACAGTATACCATATATCATACAGACACTATGCAATGCAATGTTCAACAAGGTTTCTAAATCGTCTCTAAAACAGCTCCAATGAACACTGAATGGTTTATTATTATTGTTTTAGTTATATATCTTTGCAAGAAAGCAACCAACATTGCATTGAAGTAAAATAACAAAATGAAAGGGAAAGAGAAAGGGAAAAGAGACACACCCCAGTCGAGAAAAATTCTTAAGCAGTTTTTTGTGTGTCTATGTGTGTGTGCTTATTGTTGTCAACGAGATTTTAAAGTTAGCAAGAAACGCATCCAATCTACTTGTTTTTGTCATTGAAACATTAATAAAAATGAACAAGATCGATGGCAAAAAAATAAACAAAATCTTTAAACAAAGTTTACAACCACGTTTAATAAGGTAACAAGTTTAACCTGTTTGCAGTGGTTGAGGACACATAATACACAGGGATATCGAAAGTAGCAGTTTGGGAGTTG
>JAUMHG010000172.1:0-12032 GCA_032359395.1 Enteromius anoplus | reverse complement strand
ATTCTTGGTCAAATTCCCATCTTGGCATCTTGTGTATATAAACAGACAAGATAAGAATCTGGTATGTCACAGTAGATTGAGCAAGCTGTGAATGCAGCCTAATAGACCTGTCACTCTAATGTCTTTAACAACTATCAAACAGAAGTATTGACAAGATAAATACACCACCATTTAGTGCTCATGTGGATCACTCTAGTGGCTTTAAGAAGCCTTGGTTCATGTCGTTTGTTTCTTTTTATTCTTCAAGTCGTGTCTTGTAATGAATAAATGAGAAAGCAGTGTTTACTTAATTGAAAAACACTTGAAGGCTGTATGGTATTGTTTTTGAATGTGTTATTTATTTAAATACTAAGGAGTTTGGTATCAAGTGATTTTTAACATTTATTACATTTTACTGGTAAGGATTACCGAACGTTGGTATCATTACAACTGTACCATGATGATAATGAAAGGGTTTACGTTTGTTCTGTGAGATGAACATGAGACCATGTGCTGTTTAGTTGTAAAGCAAAGAGAGAAGCTAATACTCTGGTAAAGGGCAATGATACAGACATGAACATTTCTCCTGTGTTATATTTTATTTGCATGCATCAGTGATCGTTGTTATAGATGAGTGGTATGCACATGTATTGTGTAAATGTAATGTGTTGACTTTAAAACGCTGTGCCTTTAACAGGATTTTAAAAAGCACTGAAAGGTCATTTCGAACACTGCCCATTACTTTTCCAGATTAACTGAACATGTAAACCTAGCTCATATTTTAACCATTTGCATGTGATTTCACCCTGTCTGTGTTTGTAATATTTTATTATTATTATTATTATTATTATTATTTTAACTGATTTTCATGTTTTTCAAGTTTGGGTCATTGTAGCTCTAAATGTAAATACATTGACTGACTTAAAAAAAACACACCACTGTTCAAAGATTTGGGGTCAGTAAGATATTTATTATATATTAAAGAAATTAATACTGCATTAAAGATGCATTAAATTGATCAAAGTGAGAGTAAAGACATTTATAATGTTAAAAATATTTCAGTATTTATTCTTTGAAGATTTCTGAGTAAAATGTTCCACGGTTTCACATTAACACAATAAGCAGCAAAACATTGACAAGAAAAGTGTCTTGAGAATTTCTGTAGAATAGTATGACTCTGAATTCTGGAGGATTAGCTGCTGAAAATTAAACTATTACAGGAATGAATAACATTTTAAAATATATTAAAGTGGAGTAGTTATTTTACATTGTAATGATTCTTAAAAGTCTTACTGTTTTACTGAATTTGATCAAATAGAGTCTGGGTGAGAATTACAGACTTCAAAAACACTTTAAAAATCTCACTGACGTCTAACAATTAAACTGTAGTTTATAAGCAAACTTATATGTAAACTTTAATTTATTTTATGGTTTTATTTGATCTGACTTCAATCCTAACAGGGCATCACCCTTTTTTAATTACATTTCCTTTAATTTGTTTTCACTTGTTTCCCGGCATGACTAAGTAGATTATAGGCAAACAGTGTATACTGAAAAGTAATTTGCTCGTACTGTTTCTGTTCCTCCTATTAGTTTGTCCCTGGAGATAAGAATGGAGCTTGTGTAAAAGTGGTGCGGCCCATCTCACCGGGGGAGGAGATTACCTGTTACTATGGGGACAGCTTTTTTGGAGAGAATAATGAAATGTGTGAATGTTGCACATGTGAGAGGTGAGAGTATATACATTAATGCTGCTTCAAGGCCATCTGCTTTGGGTATTATAGTGATGCGGGATCTGTAACGTGTAATTATCTCAATGAATGCTTGTAATTGGTCTGAACTTTATTAGGGTTTTATGTCAATTGGGTTTCTAATGACAGAAATGCATTTAAAAAAAGTAATCTGCCTTAATTCGCTACTCTAATTATGCCAATCTATGCAGGAGAGGAGAAGGATCATTTAAGAAGAGAGACCAGTCGCCAGATTGCTCTGGGGATCCTTCAGGACAGAAATACGAGTTCAGAGAGACTGACCTAAGGCTTAACAGGAATAGGGGAAATGGTACCCCAAAGCCGTTTCCTACTGTTTCAAACTCAGGTATCCTTGTTATGCCATTTTTTTAATTATATTTTTATTATTATTATTAATACTTGTGTCATGGAGGAAAATGTATATGTTCTGCAAGCATCCCTTGCAATTTCCAAATAAAGTGGTGAAAAAGCCTGTATTGGCATAATCTCATTATTGCCAACCGCTTAACTCTGGCTGTCTATTCTTCTTGTCTCCTTCTCTTGTCAGCCTTGCCAATGAGGAATACATTTTCCCAACGGACAAAGAGGAACGCCCTTGTTTTGAGCAAAATGCGAAAGACTGCTAGGTGGAGGAGGGAGGAGCATTGCAAACAGGTGGAAAAGCGGACACAAAACCTCTCATCATCTTCGCCTCACCTCAATCTAAAGGAGCTGAGCGTCTGCCTCTATCAGCACAGCACAAATTTCTTATTAAGCTGTAAGGACCCTTTGAGCAAAGAAAGGGCCCTGCTATACCTAATTGAGAAAAAGCGACCAAAACCAGAGAGGATCACAAAGAACAGCACATCTGTCTCTCCACCTCTCAGTAGTGCTAACATAAACAGACCGGAGGAGAGAAAAGATGAGGATGGAGAAATGTTAAATGGAGACCCCGTAATTAGATTTAAACCCTTTACTCTTGGACGTGTTTCCAGTGTACATGAAAGAGACGGCATGAAGGCCAAGGGACGTAACACTGATCCATCGTCTGTCAGAATTGTCCACCAGGGCATTTCCTCAAGGACCAGGAATATTCTTCGTAGTCGTCTGAGCAGTCTCCAATCAAGGAGCCGTTCTAAGCTCTCCAGATTCAACAAAAGGAGGACCAGACTGATCAAATCCAATTCTAAAGTCTCTGCAGGGCCAAATGAATGCTCGGACTCGCGGACACAAGATGGGAGGCGTCAGGAAGGAAGCGAGTATGAGTCCAAGGACACTACTAACCCTGTTTTAACCTCTCCAGGTAAACCATGTAATGGTAAACGTGTACACATTGATGGAGACGCTGGAACTGACAGTGAAAAATCATCACAAACAGAGAGCACGGTGATCAGAGAGACGCAGCTGAGTGTCTTTAGGGATTGCCTCAGGGAAGTGACTGGCGACAGGAGACACTTCAACGGTTCCATTGCTCCTAGGGCAGGTGATGCTAGTTCTTGTGTAGCTTCAGAGACCTCAGGGGATAACAAGCAAAACCACAGGCTGTCTGTCTCTTCTAGTGCTGTTAGCGATACACCCCCCTTGTCTTCACCATCTCTTAATAGTCCTGTCTCTTTCCGCTCAGGGTTAAATCGTTACCTCAGAGTCAGTCTGGTCAGGGTGGCTATCCCAGGAAAGTCAGAGGTTGTAAGTACAGGTCAGAGGGAGGCAGACCGTAGACGAGACAAGGTTACAGCACCAGCAGCAGCATCAGTACAGCAGAGCACAAAATTTAATGGCAGCAAAGACAGCAATAGACAAGGTAAGAAAGGGGTGAAGGAGTTGTATTTTACACCAGTAAATATGGAGAGTACAGATAAGTACTTAAAAGTAACATGTGATTTAGAGATTGGCAAAAACACAGTCACACAACCTGTTGTGAAAGAACTTGTTGATGTGTACAGTAAGGATAGCAACAGTGAGCATACAGCTAAGCAAGATGATAAAGCTGTAACCGTTCAGTCTGTTGAAGTCACAATTCCCCAAAATTCAGAAGTTGTTGTAAAGAAACGGAAAAAAGCAGATAAGAATGAGAAACAAACCCATGTTAAATGCATGCCTGAGGTGCAGGATAAAGAAAGCATGATCAAGAAGCAGGAAGAAGTAACTGTCAATGAAAATCACTTAAAAAAGAAAGTGGTAACGGTGCTTTTTGGTAGCAGGACTGTTGTTGTTAAAGAGGCAAAGGTATTGCTGAAGGATATTAGAAAGAATTTGAGTTGCAAGTTTAGTAAACAAGATAATGTCGCTAATGGCCACCATCCTCCGTGCAGTTACAGTGGGAAAGGAGAAGCTGATAATATAAAGACATTATCACTTACTGACAGTAAAAAGACAAAGAACAAGCATGAAGCACTTAAAAACAGTAATGAGAACCGTAATAAAGGACACGTGGCAGCTGATCAGCCAAATATACATGAAGATACTCAAGTGAAACGGTCAGAAAACACTTTGATTTCATCAGAACCTGCAACCATGTGCAAGGTTTCTCTGGATCACAGTCCCCAGAGCAGCATTCCCCTAAAGAAACGAGCGTTTCGAGAATCGCTCGATACAGACCCAGAACAGGATGTGAATGTACCTGCAACTCCATGCACCGATAAAGGCAAAGAACCCAATTCGGACAATCTGTTACCTAAACCAAGAGAAAGCAGCAGTGTGGATACAGCTGAAACGTTGAAATGTCCCGAATCAGAATCAAGGGTAGCTCTCAAAGCCAGTGTTGGCATCAGGTCCAAAAAGCGTGGCTCATCCAAGTTGATGAAGACTTCCTCTAAACAATACTCTAAAGCTTTTCAGAGTGCTCATCGTAGACCAGGACGAAACAATGCAAGACGTCCTGAATGCAGAGATGCCACAAGTGAAGTACATGTTTGTGAGCGGACAATCAATGACCCCAAGCATGAAACATCTAAAATGATAGCAGTCAATTGCAACATGAGAGAAGAGAATCAAGAGAAAAGTGACAAAGGTGTAGAAGGAAAAAATAAAGGACCAGGGGACTGTGAGATTATGGATAATATTGACCATGGCATCAGTGATGAGCTGTCTACCTCAAATGTTTCGGATAACACGGAAGACGAGCAGAAGCTCAACGTCAGAATACGCCTGAAGAGGAAGAGGGGAAAGGAGTGGGCCATGGAGTGTGCAGATGAGGCAAAAAGTGTTGCGGACAAGTCAAGCTCACAGCAATGCTTGGCTTTAGTTGACCCTTTTAGGGCCATTTTGGATTCTGTCTCAGTTTTAAATGCAGAAATGGAGAAGATTCGGGGTCATGGCGAGACCGATAACGGCATTGGATTGGAGAAAGCCACCAAAGCAGTTCAAGACATGCTGGAGCATTGCAGAAAAGAATGTGCAGCTAAGCCATGTAAAAAACAACAAAAAATATCAGCTGTTTGCATTAACAAGAAGGACGTTAGTACACCAAAAGAAATTATTCAAGACAGTAGTGATGTTACCGACAAGCAACTACAGCAAAAATCATCCGATCCAAAGATCGAGGCAGACATTGATGACATTAAACCGTTACCTCTGATTAAATTGTGCAGGAGAGCTGAAGGCAAGTGGGAGGTGGAGTGGAAAGAAGCTCACAATGAGGATGAGAGCACTGATACTGGGCAAGGGGAGCCAAAGAAATTAACATCTGTCTTCTCTACAGCAGCAGTAGTGGAACAGACGCCTATCGGCAATGTTAAAGACGAAAGCCCATCTCAATGCCAGCAACTAATGACGGGGCGTAGTTGTACCAAGGGGGCAGAGACCTTCAGAGATCCGCTGAGTTTTGAGACTTCACCCTTACCATTATCTCTTTCACCTTTGTCACTTTACTCTCCCTGTTATGATGGGCTGGCAGGAGTTAGTCATGTCAGAGGGAGCATTCAAGCAAAAGAGAATGCGATAGAGCAGGTGGCAGAAAATTCTGATAGTTGTAAGGCTTCAGTGAGTAAAAGTGACAGTAAGGGAAGGAGTGACGTTTGCTTGAGTCACAATTTGCTACAGATTAACAAAAGTTTGTCAAAACTCCAGGCTCTGAGCCAGTCACATGTATGCGAGAAAAGTGTGCCCACTAACACCAGTGTAAATGCCTCTCAGATTCAGTCTCCTCCCATTTTCCCCTTCACCACAGATTGTAGCTTTAGTAACTATTCTGAAGATGTGCTTGACTTTCCATGTTTAAATCTTGAAAGCTACGATCAGATGCCTGCACAAAACAACTTGGCTGGCTCTTTAATAGATTACTGTCCTGGTGAACCACATAACACTGGGTCCTTCAGCAGCCCCTTCTCCCAAAGTCCCACCGATGCATGGAATCCAGAGACCCCTTACCTAGGATCACCAAGCCCAGTGAGTAACTTCAGCAGTGACGAGGAGCTAAGTTTCCCGGATATTGTCTTTACTCAGTCGGACACATCCTCATCCATTGGTGCATCTCACCATAGTCTTTTCAGAGATAAGCTCTGTAATACAGCCACGAGTTCTGCTCCTCTTCAAGACCCCGAGAAAGATCTGTACTTGTCAGATGGCGAGCTGTCAAAAACTCCCATAGAGCTCCAGGTCCAGGAAGATTCAGCAGCACGGTTTCTCCCCAAAGACTTGACCATGTTTAGCAATGCGTCTACAAGTGATAAACTGCCTGGGCACCCAGGTTTACGCCTGCATCCTCAGGATAAAAAGTTAAGCTTTCTCGATTCCATTGTTAACTTGAAGTCCTCCGAGCCAGGCCTTGCTAAGATTGATGGGAAAGACAATGGACCTCTCAACCTGCATGGCTCAAGAGCAAAATCCGAATCTGTCTTTCCAAACCAGACAACACAAAGTCTACATGGTGGGCCTCAAAGTAACCTTGTTACACCCTTCCATGCTGATTATCCAGGTGCATTCAACTCTGGCAATGCGTTTTTTCGTAGCAATGACAAGAAGCTTCCTTTTTTTTCAAACCCCAAGAACGTCTTGAAAAGCATGGAAGGCCAGAATGCCTGTCCGGTTTCTGTGGCTGCTGGCAGCTCAAAATCTCACAGCAACCTGGAAAGCCTCTATGCTTGTCCAGGTCCATCAAGTTCTCACGGTGGAAAAGAGTCTTCTGCTAGATGTCATAATGCTGGGCTCTCAAGATTGGCTGAAAATCAGCAAAAAACTCCAAAGAACATCCCTTCCAAGCAGTACCCCGCTAATCTCATTCCGCAAGGTGACCGCATTCACCCCGTTTACTTCATCAGCTCTAGCAAAACCACAGCCAACGTTTTTAAGAACAACCCAGGCCTAAAGTCCCAGATCTCAAGAAGTGATAAAGATCCATCTCTGTCCTCCTCGTTTTTATTTCCCTCTTCTCAAGGTTCTCAATGTTACAGCTCGACACAAAGCAAACTCTCAAAATTGGAAAAACCCCATGCTGTCGTGGCTCCCACTCAAAACACTCAACTTTCTGGAGTGTCTTCAATCCAGCTTAATAAGAGCTGTGTTCAGATGTATTCAAACGTTTCTCACTGTGACTCTTCTGATTTCAACTTCAGCTCCTCTCTTTCACCTCCTGCGTCGCAGCACAGCAGTCCTCATCTGGGATACAGAGAATCCCCAATCCACGAGGTCCCTTTGGTTAAAAGTCAGTCAACCACCTTTGAACAGGGTCAAACTCCTCACCAGTCTTACGTAGTAAACTTCACTGGAGATCATTCCCTGACTCTGGGCTACAGCAAGGACGGTGAAAGCTTGAATTATTCTGGTTCAGGACCTGCAAATTACACTTATCATTGCCTAATGGAGCCTTCAGGAACACAAGGAAGGCTGGTCGTGGAAGCATGTGGTCCCTCAAACTTCTCATCTCCTCCCTCTGTGAATAGGTGTGCAGGGTCTAAAGGCCATGGAGGCCAAAATGGGAAGGATCAACAGCATCAGGGGACAGGAACTCACCCATATAATTCTTTACACTTCTCCAACTCCCACTCGCAAAGCACCCCTATTACGGAGCGCAAGCCTAAGAGACTTAGGCTTGTGGTGACTGACGGTACAGTGGATCTGGACCTACAATATACTGATTAATAACGACCGTTTGTCGTTGATATGCTGAGACTTTATTTATTTAAAACAACTTCAACGTAATAAGATGTTCTTTTTGTTTTACTTAAACATGTACATGTAAAATGTCCTGTTCTTAGCATTGAAACAGATTTTCTTGAAATATTTAAAGACATATTTTTATTAGCACACATGCTCAGTTCTTTGTATGCTACATGATGCATTTTGTTTAGTACCTTATTATAGAAGATAATATTTTCATGCTTGTGGTTCTGTATTAAAACAGAGAAAAATAGATTCTGTTTGTCCTGTAGTACATAAGCGTTGCCACATGATGGGGATGCTGTTCTCTACAATGTGGAAATTCTCAGTTCCTCCTAGCCTTTTCAGTTTGGAGTCATTGCAGAACATGTGAACGATCATATGTGAGAAAAAGAAGCGTTGCTGGCAGCTCACACAGCTCAGTGGGTTAACACATGATGGACCAGAGCAGAGAGCGTATGCTTTTAGTCAAGGGCTGTTGGAACGCCCGTTTGTCAAGCTAAATTAGAGTGAACATTGACCTATGACACATACTTTGCGCAGCTCTCAGGTGTCCTGTATTTGTTTTAGGGGATTCCTGCGGGTCAATAAAGGACTGCAGCAGCTGCTAGATTAACTGCAAACAAATCATGGATATTTCAGCACCTTTTATCATCTGTGATGTCATTTATTTGAATAGGCTCCCGTCTTTTGCACACAAATCACACACCTTTTGTAAGCACAAATGTGTTTTGGCATTGGATGCCCTTTTTTAACACCAAACATTTGTCTATATCAGCTTCATGGGGTTTTGTATCATACTGGGTATTGCTCTGGTACATTTGGCCAATGCATAATTAATTAGTTACCACTTGTATTACTCTAGAGAGATGTTTAGTGCCCTTTTGGAGCTGATCCTTGATCAGACACTTAAACAATATTGTTACTATAATGTACTGTAGTCCTACAGGTCACCAAGACCCAGAACCTGACCTCTCCAACCCTATATATTGTGTTGGCGTATTTTTTTTTTGTTTGTTTTTTCTCCACCTCCCCAATACATGTCGGATACGGAATGTGTTTGTTGGTTTCTTTTCAGTTTTTATAGTTGCAGACTTGAGAGAGCCCTGGGCTGTCCTACATGTTTATAACGTAGTTTGTGTTAAGCCTTGCCTTGGTCTATGAAAAGCCAGTGTATTAATTATATTTATTTTAATATGTTCTAAACATGGTGCTTCAATATAACTTAATTTTTGATTGTACTGAACTTAATGTATATTACCGTTTTTTAATCTACAATTCAGATGTCTTTTTTTCTGGTATGTCTTGTATGACCATCCTATTTGTTACTTAGGACATTTGAGATAAATTTTAAATTGTAATGTTCAGCTGTAAAATTGTAAAAAATGAAATTAATGCAATTAAAATGAAATGATTTTAAATTAAACTCTTTGTGGTATTTCAGCATCTATCTATCTATCTATCTTCAAATTGAATATTTCTTTTGGAAAGGACAATTCTCTATTCTGTTTTAATTTTTATTGATTAAATTATTATATACTGATAAGGCATTGTATGGTCTTATTAAGAGTTTAATCGGATGGAAGAGTCTACATATTTCCTTTTTTCAACCCTGCTGGTGAAGCCGGTTTCATCAGTGTTCTCAGAGAGCTACCAGTAGGTATTTCTTCAAGGTTACCGGTCTTTGCAGGTATTTTTTGCAGTGTCTGAATTGGCCTAATTGCTTCAAAGACGATACAAATGACTAGCCATAGGAGAGAGAAGGGAGCATAGAGATGAGTATATTTGCACATCTGAGGTGTTCCACCCACAATGCATCTTTATTGTAAGCACTCTCTTTTACCAATCGCTGCAGCTCATTCAGATTCAACCCGTCCCTAAGCTTCTTTTTGTTTCCTCACTTCTTTTCACCATATTATGTTTATTTGCACTGTCTTTGCATGCATTTTTCAATCGCGCTCTTTATCTTTCTGCTTTCCTAATAGCTTACAGCTAGTCTTTTTGATGTTTTAGTCTTCTTTCAAACTATTTAGCTGTCTAAATTATATCTTTTGCTTTTAAAGAAAAAAAAGACTAATTTGTTCTATACATGCCATATTTTCACCCAGCAACCTCTGTTGCAGTGCTTCTGGTTCTTCCTCATCCCTCATTCTTCCTTTCAACCCTTTGTCCACTTCCTCTTTGTTTCTTATCGCCTGTTCATCCTCTTTCCCCATTCATGACCCATTTTCTCTTCTCTCAACAGTGAGCAGAGGGTTAACTCTGAAGCCAAGTGGAACAGCTTTTTTCATAACGAGGACACAGGCAGCAAGGCAGTTGAGATTGAGGCGGTGAAAGACTGAACCTTTGAGGCACTGCGGAAAACACTGTAGGACCCAAAAACCTTGCTGTATCACCATGACTTAAATTGTGCGGATGTAACCATTCGTAAACCCAGGCTCCAGTTTACTTAGAAAGCAGGCGACGAAAGACCTCAACGTGCAATTCTTACGGTTGACTCAGATCTGGTGACCCAAGGCTTTGCTTCTTTTGAAGACACTACCAAATGTTACAAGCGGATTTGTGCCACAAAAGAGATGTACAGTAGCATCCTCCATTTTAAACCGCTTCAGTGTGAGACAGGCACTAGCCCGCTTGATTCATCTGTGCTTTCTTCTCTTTTTGAATTATTCAGGAATCCTTTCCTACACCCAACCATCCTTTCTCCCTCCCTCCCACCTTCCTGTACACTGTAATGTTACTAAACATTCACAGTTTAAAATGGTAAAATGAACCTTTCCATCTGTTTCCTCGCGGTAACTCCAACCATATCTCTCCATCCCATTTTATGCTCGTTCTGTCAGATGAAAATGAAATCTTTAAACTGAGCCATTATAAAATGTCCCTTTGATAATTGCTACGCAATTATATTTTGAAGTGAATCAATTATTAAAAACAATCTTTTATTTAAGAGGTCTAGTCATTTACGTATTTTCTCTCAGGAGGCATTATTACGTGTTTTTTTTCACTATACTTCAACATTCAGTTTCAACATGCTCTCCAGAATATTATGTGATGTTTCCAACTCTGTAGTGTAAATGTACTAAAAGTTATAACATCATCTCTAAATGAAGAACGAGTGACCTCCCTTAGAGAGCCATGCGTATGGTGCTATTTACCGAGACCCGGAGCAGCCTGAAAGCTTGTTGTCATATCCACATAGGCTGGAAATGGATGGATAATAGATGAGGACAGTGGAAAAGAGGGGTCACGTTCACCCCTTTAGATTTGAAAAGGGGCCAAGCTGATAAAGTGTCATTCAGTATTAGTGTTTTTAGAGACTGAAATCAATCCAGAAGTGAAGGATGAATTCTATTCTTAACTGGACGCTCAAGTTCCACAATGTCTCAGTGCTAATTTAGCAGAAAATTGTATATTGAATTACCTGCACTATGACATTGTCTCAATCAGTGTCTTTTTCCAGTGGTTTTGAGCATGTCTGCTGGAGATGGAATTACCAAACACAGCGTTAATATTATATTTAAATATATATTTACTAAAGCTTGCTTGAATTTGGTTTGGAAGTGACTTTAGGTTTTGGATATGACAGACTAAGATGTTCGAGTCAGGCATGTCTACACCAGAACCACTAGTGTAAAACAGCTGTACTTAATTCTCAGAAACAAAAGTTGTGTGATGAGGGAATAGAGAGAGAGAACGAATAGCTATGAATCTCAAAGAGGAAGAAGGGTTGAAAGAATCTGCTAGTAGCGAGATAATGGATGAGTGAGGAAAGATGTATGGGGGAGTTTCAGAGACACAGCACCTTGTGCTATAAAGCAAAGTAAATGGTAGAAGTGATGAAAGCTTGATAACAAAAGTGGGTGAAAATAGTGAGGGATGGAAGCGAGGAATTTGTAGATGGAAGTTAAAAGCCCAGACTGATTCAATGCTGAAGGAAGAAGCATAAAGCGATTCCTGAGAAACACTTGCCCAAGGAGCAGAAGACATGAAAGGAAGTTTTAGAGCCATAAAAACAAGGCTTTGCAGCAGCGGAGAAATGTTTCTGTTGTGACAATAGCAGGTGAAGCAATGACTGAAGGATGTGCACTATTGTGGTACCGTTCCACGAAAATCTTAAAGCAGCATTGTCGCTAGGTATTTTTAAGGAACCAAATAAGCCAGGTTTATTTCAGTTAGTCTGATTTACTGTCATTTGATTTGGTTTAAAATAAGTCAGACTAATTA
>JAUMHG010000170.1:71266-84316 GCA_032359395.1 Enteromius anoplus | reverse complement strand
CATAAACCCGCCCATAACTTACCATTCAGAAGGGTCGATGTGCAATCTCAGAACAACAGGTTGTTCTACAAAATCTTTGCAACACTTTCCGTATTTTACAACCGGTTTTTTTTTATATTCCAATGAAACCTGATGTATTTTCAAAATCATGTGACAAACCTGAAAGAACATAATTTTTTGATTCTGCATATGCATTTAAAATCCTATTTAAGTCCTAAGTCCTATTTTTCTATTAATTAAATAAACATCTAATAAACCTCTGTTGCGGTGATGAGATATACAGTGAGTACGGAAATTATTCAGAATACTTAATATTATTATTATTATTAATTATTTTGGTAATGATAATAAGTATTCTAGTCTTAGATTTAAACTGAGACTAGTATAATACTCTGCGATAATGTAGAAAAAACATATTTGCACAATCATGCTTTCAAGTTCAAAACAGTTTTATTGTGTAGTGCTTCAAAAGTCAAAAAAATAAATACAATTAAGAAAAACAAAACAAGAATAAACATTGCAACATTTCATTGTGCACCAAAAAAAACCCCAAAAAAACAAAAACAAACTTGAACCATGGCACTAAAAAATTACTGATCAACAAGGTTTAATACCACATTCTAATTTGTCACAACTTGTCACATGTATGTTAATTCTACACGCTACACAACAGTTCTACACAACAAGAACAGATGTGTAAACATCAATACCCACCATACACTTGTAATTTCATGAAATATTTCATTTGGGAATAGACTGAGTAGTGGTTGTTTTAAAATTAATAATAAAAAAAAAACAATTATTGGCAAGCTATTGAATTAATTAGTTGTAGTGTGAACGGTAAAGTTCAATAGAGGAAAACAGGAGGCTTAAATGACACTCGGCTTCACTGTGTTGAGCTCAAATATGCGCAAATAAACATTGTATGGTTTTTTCTTTTCTGACTCCACACTGTCTCGGAAGTCAAATTCTTTTTGCCTGAAACATCCACAGGCAAAATCACAAAAGCAGGACACTTCCCTGGTGTAGATAAGGCCTGGTTTTGTTGATGTCAGCTTAAAGATGAAAGAAAAGTAATTTCAGATTGAATTACTGATATTAAATATTAAAGATATTAAATACAGACATACTAATAACCAAAAAACAGATAAATAACATTTTAAACTTGTATTTATCTACATTTCAGTAGTCAGTTTATTTAAGTTTTATCTCTTATTTACAGCTTTAAGTATATTTCAACATTTAACTCAACATAAAAAAAGAACATTTTCTCCTTTTAGGCATAGTTACTTTAGCCTATTTGGATTGCGTTTGAAAATCTTGTTCAATGTGTTAACTCACCTGATGAATTCTCACTGTCCCAGGTACTGTCTTCAGGTTCGGTGGTTCTAATTCGGCAGTAGTTTTGACCTCTTCCTCCTCAATTTTAAAGAGCCTTACAGATGAACTGAGATTTAGCTGCTCAAAAAGAGTGTCAGCATCTGGTATGCTGGTACCATAGGACACAATTCTGTCAGCCAGGTTTTTTAAGGCACCACCCACTCCATCAGGAGCACCCTTTCCATGAGAATTTTCTTATTCTTGCAATTGCTGCATGTCCTGTACATGCAGGACATATCATTGTCACTACACACACTAGCCTGCACAATGTCCCTTGGAGAGGATGTGGCTATAATTCCTAGCTGATGCAGCTTTTTTATCTTCAGGGCAAAATTTCCATGTGTTTTACAAGCACATGTTTCTTTGTCTTTTATTCTATGGTGGACAATCCAAAATGGCTTACGTTTACATAACTGAGACATGGAAAGTTTATACCTGGGATTCTCAGACTGAAATCTTTTGTGAAGATTTGCCATGTTGTCTGTCAAGGATCTCTTGCGAAATATCTGACCCTTTTTTCGAATTTCACCAGATTTTCCATTTATTACTGTCGAAACGTCATCTTGGTGAAAGAAGTGGCTGACAATTCTGTGCATTAATCTTCTCTAGTTTTTAGTTAATATTCTCTGGTGACCTCTTTCTAGTTTTTTTTTTTTTTTTTTTTGGACCTCTTTGTCTACCATGTTCACAAGTCCCAGCTTTCTCTCCTTCTTTTCAAGTCTTTGCAGTCTTTTCCTTAGGTTTAAATTCTCTTTGGTCTTCCCCAGAAGCTTCTCTTCCATGTTGCGCAACTTTCCCTTCAGTTTTGATTTTTGTTTTTCATTTTGGGTGATTCTTTTGAGGTAGATGTATTTATTTGTCTTGGTGTCTGTATCTCATTTTTGGTGGGAGTTGAGATGTCATTACACTATTAAAAAAAAAAAAGTTGGAAACTGTGAAACTTAAAAAAAAAAAGACTTTGTATTACTTTAACTTAATTATAATTATTAAAACTATAATTACACTGAGACTGTAGTACAACATAAGTATTTTTACTTATTGAAAAACTTTTTCACTCTTATAGTGACTTGAAACAAAACAGGATTGTTACAATGAAATGTATGTATATATATATATATAAAACACTAAAATATATATACAGCTAAAATATTTTTAATCTTCGTGACAAATGTTTGGCCTCATAACATAAACAATGCACAAGTTATTCAGGGGCATCATCTGTGATCAATTAGTTGGACCTGACCATAAAACCTGACTATTTTTAATCCTTTTCAATGGACCTGGCTCTGAGGGCGACTAAGGTGACTGCCCAAGCCATCGGCCGGTCGATGGGGAGCCTTGTGGTGCTGAAGAGGCACATCTGGTTGAACCTCACCCAGATGCCGAACTCTAAGTGATTGGACAAGGATGCTTGTGAAGTGTGAGACCTCGGGTTTCCCCTAGGTCTGCTCTCAGGCTTCCAGTTTCCAGACCTTATAGCACGGCGGGATTGTACGGTGTTCCCCATGCGTCTGAGCAGACATAGTAAGAGTGGAATGTCGAAAGGGAACATAAGGGTTACTTCCGTAACCCCTGTTCCCTGAGACATGGAACGAGTACTGCGTTCTGAGCCGTGCTATGAGAGACCGTCGCTTCAGTCGAACTAACCTGAAGTTGGCAGGCGATTCCTCGTCTTATATAGACAAGGTTCGCACCATCAAGCCGAAGGGGTGTGGTCGACGCCATTGGCCCGTTGTTGGCGGGTCCTTCCCTAATTGGTTAAAATAAGTCCCCTAGCAACGGCCCAACGACCATGCAGTTTTATACATAAAAATAGGCTTCAGTTAGGGGGAAAAAGGAGTTTTCCCCATGCGTCTTAGCAGACGCAGTACGAGTGAAATGTCTCAAGGAACAGGGGTGTTACGGAAGTAACCCTTACGTTTTGCTAACATTAGAGAAGCTAAGATTGTTTGGCAAATTTTTTTTCAGTGCATATAAATAGACTTTAATCAAGTACATTTTCACCAAAAAATTTTAAATCTAACATTTTTATAGATGTAGAAAACTTCTTGTTTCGGTAATGATAATCAAAATGTCGTGTTAACATTCTGACAACAGATTTTTTAACATTTAACTGGAGAGATAAAAAGTTGATATTACCTGGTAGCCATCTTGAAGAAACTGGCCCATGTGCTGCTCCGCTCAAAAACAAACTTTATTTAAATTATTTTGAATGTGTTTAAACAGTCCTTAAAAAATGTTGCGGAGGATGAGAACTTTAGGCATGGACACATAATTTTCCTTCTTTTTTTTTCATTATAATTATACATAAATATTCTGTAAATAATTTTTTTTGTCATCTCATATAATCTAGTAGAATATCCTTTTTATTTTATTTTATTTTTTTGATTTGTTTAAATTACAATATAAAACACATCCAAACACAGCCGGACACATAGCGGTAATGAGAATAGAAAAAATATTAATTGTCATGTTGAAAATATACATTGTGCAAGGAAGACAACAGTATTGTCTTTATTCTGATGCTTTATTTTACTAAATTAAACATTTTATTATTAAAATCATTAGTGCCATGGTGTTTTAATGGCTTTGTGAGAATCACCCGCGTAGTTCTACAGAAATTTATGATATTATTGTAGAAGCTCATGATTGTAATGTAAGTGGATTAATTGGTCATGAAGCGGGTCGCCTTGTGTGGACAGATGTTGACATCACATGACCGCATAATGATGACATAATTGTTTTACGATTGGCCAGATTCATGACATCACATGGATCAAGTCAAACACAGCTATTCACTATACAATTAATGTATGTAATGCTCTTCAATGCGTGCATATCATGCGTGTCAGCGATTAAAAAAAAAAAAAAACTAATCACATTTTTTCCCCAAATTAATCATGTTTATTCCCATTGTTTGAATATATAAATATCTAATATATAATATCAAATATAAATATCTTTGAATATATAAAGTCACTAAATTTTTTCTTTATTTTCTTAGCTTAAAAAAGATCATTGAATCTTATTAGACCAAAGAGATTTGATATGTTTCCTATTTAAAACTTTACTCTTCTGTTGTTAGATTTTGTATAAATCCCAACGAAAAAATTGGTAAGTTGCAGTTGCTAGGAACTAAACTCTCATTCCGGTGTAATAATGAAGATATTTTGCTGCCGTACCATGATAAAATGACAAGCAATGACAATGATATCACGCAGCACCTGAAAACAGCCAGACCCTCTTGCTTGCTCAGAGAGCTAGTTTTGTAAGCTTTGGACTTTAGACTCAAGACTAGCATTTCAGAGCAGCATCACTGTTACATCAGAGTTCACTTTAATGTTAACATTTCAAAATTTTTATTTCAGAGTCGAGTGAAGGAAAAGATAAGAAAAATTTGAAAGCAGATCAGAATAAACACACTGCTGTGGGAGAGTGTATGTGCTTTGAGTGTGGAAATACTTTTTCTTCAGCAAAGGGTACAAAATGGCATGAGGTGATCCACACTGGAGAGAAACCTTATAAGTGTTTACACTGTGACAAGAGATTCAGTCAGTCAAGACATCTGAAAACACATGAGAGGATCCACACTGGAGAGAAACCTTATAAGTGTTCACACTGTGACAAGAGATTCAGTTTGTCAGCAGATCTGAAAACACATGAGATGATCCACACTGGAGAGAAACCTTATAAGTGTTCACACTGTGACAAGAGATTCATTCAGTCAGGACATCTGAAAAAACATGAGATGATCCACACTGGAGAGAAACCTTATAAGTGTTCACACTGTGACAAGAGATTCATTCAGTCAGGACAACTGAAAACACATGAGATGATCCACACTGGAGAGAAACCTTATAAGTGTTCACGCTGTGACAAGAGATTCAGTGGGTCAGGACATCTGAAAACACATGAGATGATCCACACAGGAGAAAAACCATACAAGTGTTTACACTGTGACAAGAGATTCAGTCGATCAGCAGATCTGAAAAGACATGAGATGATCCACACTGGAGAGAAACCTTATAAGTGTTCACACTGCAATAAAGGATTCAGTTATTCAAGAGTCCTTAAAAGTCATGAGATGATCCACACTGGAGAGAATCCTTATAAGTGTTCACACTGTGACAAGAGATTCATTCAGTCAGGACATCTGAAAACTCATGAGAGGATCCACACTGGAGAGAAACCTTATAAGTGTTCACACTGCAATAAAGGATTCAGGGATTCAGGAGTCCTTAAAAGACATAAGAGGATCCACAATGGAGAGAATACTTATAAGTGTTCACACTGTGACAAGAGATTCATTCAGTCAGGACATCTGAAAACACATGAGATGATCCACACTGGAGAGAAACCTTATAAGTGTTCACACTGTGACAAGAGATTCAGTGGGTCAGGACATCTGAAAACACATGAGAGGATCCACACTGGAGAAAAACCATACAAGTGTTTACGCTGTGACAAGAGATTCAGTCGATCAGCAGATCTGAAAAGACATGAGATGATCCACACTGGAGAAAAACCTTATAAGTGTTCGCACTGTGACAAGAGATTCAGTCAGTCAGGAGTCCTTAAAAGTCATGAGATGATCCATACTGGAGAGAAACCTTATAAGTGTTCACACTGCAATAAAGGATTCAGTGATTCAAGAGTCCTTAAAAGTCATGAGATGATCCATACTGGAGAGAAACCTTATAAGTGTTCACACTGTGACAAGAGATTCAGTCAGTCAGGACATCTGAAAACACATGAGGTGATCCACACTGGAGAGAAACCGTATCACTGCACTGCTTGTGGGAAGCGTTTCAGTCATCCATCAACTCTACGCAGACATATAAAAAACTATCACAGTTAGTAGATCATCTTCAAATCCAGCACTTTCAAGTCTGATGCTGTATCTTCACCAAATGTGACACAATAATGCATCAAGCTATAAAATATCATCTTGATACATCTGTCTAGACAATACAAGTGCCATGACAAAGAAACATTACTAAGTTTTCACAGTGCATAAGGTTCATCTTCAAAATCAGCAGATTCAACTAACATTGAGTTCAACTCAAAGATTGAGTTCCTCCCCTAAGTCAAATTTGTTTTTTTTTGTATAATTTTCATTCAAGATGTTATCAAAGTACTTTTTCACTTATGAGATTCAATTCTGTTCAGTTGTTAAAAAGGTCCATGAAAGCAAAAGCTTTTTACCAACTGTTTTAATTGTGTTCTTCATTGTTAAAATGACTATTCTTCCACTTAAAATTAATTTAAGGATCCTTCTGAGCTTCTATTGTAAGTAGGAATACTTCAACCCAGTATTTAAAGCTGCAGCTTGTATTTTTTGCCTCTTTGCCGCCACCTATGTTTAAAAACCTGGTATTGCATTTCCTTGCAGAATTATATTCCATGTGTGGGTTGTGCGAAATAATTTAATGTGTTGAGCTGAATGTGTAGCTGTCAGTAGCTATGTGTAGCTATCCTATTATCAAATATTTTTTTTTCAGCAGTTTCCCTCGTTAAAACATTGTTACTGATAATAAAATATGGGATTACTACAATTTATTTTTCTGTCCATCTGAATGTATGTGCAGTGTAGCTGTATTTGACGTACTGTAAAGGTGCACGGATCGCTGACACTTTGTCTCATACACACACAAAGAAGGATACAGAGCAAGAGTATCTTCTTTGTTTTATTGTCCTGTGAAAATAACCGACTTCCTTTGGAATTCTTTAGACATCGACCGCATTTAATAAGCGTCGGCGACACCGCGCTTTTCTTTTCACCGCATAAGCGGCACATATGCAGAGGAGGAGCAGCACTCGCTGATTGCGCTTTCACACTGGCAGCGTATGTCACATGCAGCTGAACCATGGCTTGAACTGCAGTAAGATATTTTCATAAACGAGACGTGAGGCGTGCTGATCCATATGCAGGCTAGTTTATTTATATACTCCGAGTCATGGCAAGCAGGGTCAATCACAAGTAAACATGAACATCGGAGATTGAGACACAAGAATAATCCAAATCCGTAGCGGTAGTCAGGTGTTCGGCGAACATAGTCCAACAGGGGTCATCGAAAAAAAAAGGCATCAAACTGGCAACAATGGGCTGTAAAGCCATCGACTCATATATCAGGGGAGAGAAGCATAAGCGTTTTGTCGACAGTCGGATAACAACTGTCCCAATTCAGTTGTTTGCCAATTCAAGTACAACCTCTACAGATAGGCCTACATCCGCTTTGGTGGTGTCTCCGGATCCCACGACGAGTAATGCCTTCAGGACATTCTCCTCAACCGACACACTGAAAGTGCTATGGGCTTTGCAAACGGTTAGCCGACATCAGTCTTATACGTCCAATGATGACATTCACACCGTCTTTAGGGCGATGTTCCCTGACTCGCAGTGTGCCAAATATTGCGTGTCTTGCGTGATTTGGACTTGCCCTGTACATTAAAAGGGAGCTTATCTCAAGTGTGAACAAAGGCAGGTTTGTTGTCATGTTTGACAAAAGTATGAACCGGACTACCAAAAGTAAACAACTGGATGTGCACATCAGGTATTGGCTAAATGACGAGTGCAGTCCCAGTATCTGGTATCAAAGTACATGGGCCACTCCAGCGTTGAAGACTTACTGGAGAATTTTAAGGTAAGCCATTCAATAACATTTAAACTAATTAACGATCCCAAGATTTTTAAATATCCGTGTTATATGCTTCCTTGTGTTTGAATGGGAGGGCCATATTTTGTCAAGCCATTTTGGAACAGCTGTTTTTTCAAAATTATATGCATACTGTTTGTTGTCTAATACATACATTTACTTCCCATCCAGTGTATTGTACAGCTCTTTAGAATCAGATTTTCTCCATAAATGTCCCATCGCCTTTGAAAAAGTATATTGAGCGCTGTCAAGTTTTGTGCTTCTTTCACATAGTTTCTACTTCCCAAGTAGTCTGTTTGCTCGTAACGGAGTTCCAAAAATGTAAGCTACAATGACTTGGGGCTTATTCCAAGAGAACAACAGTCTCACTAAACATTATCCAGATTTAATACGGTTACGTCCCATAAAACAATAATAGAAAGTTAGAAACTTCTAACGATGTCATATATTAAAGATTTTATTTCTACTGCATAGCTTTCGCTGCAAAAAATTGTGTATTAAGGAAATAGAATGTTTAAGTGTTGCTTAGCAACGTGTACAGCTTGTCCTGGATCTCTCTTTCGGGGATTATTCCACGAGAATGACCGCCTCGCTGAACATTATCCCTTACAAGACTGTTTGATTAGCAAGTCTTCTGTACTAGTGCATGCTTAGTAGTGTAGTAGTGCTATAAATATCAGACTGTTTTTATAATGTTTTTTTCTCTCCAATAATTTCAGGAGTGTACAAAGGAGCTCAATGTAAAAAATATGCTCTCCTTGTGGATGGACCTGCAATTAATTGGAAGTTTGTAGAACTCTTGCAAAAGGAGCATGCTAAGGAATTTGCTGGGGCACAGTTGGTAATTGTAGGAAGTTGTGGCCTACATACCCTTCACAACTCATTCAAGGTTTTGAAGTGTGGATGGTGGAGAAAGTAATGCTAGGCGATATGACGATATATATCGTGGGGACGAAAGGAAAGTGTCTATCGTCCTATTTCTCTTCTATCGTTTCTAACCTAATTTGATCAATTACTAAAGACAATATGCTATAACAAATGTATGATAATGTCTTGTCTGGGAAATCGAAGAAATGCGACATAAAGAAAGTTGTGAAACATCCCGGGCAAGTGGCGAAAAGAAATATAGCCAGCCTTTCATAAAAAGCACACCGTATGAAAAAACGTCCCAGCGACATAAAGAAATCAAATATGCCATCTTGCATTACATTTGTAAAGGCATGACCCCTGTGTATGCAGTTGAGAAGGGTAGCTTCTGAGACCTCGTCAAAGTCCTTGACCCGAGGTACGGTATACCCAGTCGTAAGCACTTCAGTAAAGTCCAGTTGCCTCGCTTATATAACGCATGCCGGGACCAAGTAGAGAAGGATGTTCGCAGTGTGGTCCATTATGCCTTGACAACTGACTTGTGGACGAGCAGAACTACGCAGCCCTACATGAGCGTAACCATCCATTACATCAGCAAAGACTGGATTCTCTGTGCTCGCTTTTTACAGAGTGCATACTTTCCAGATGACCACACGGGAGCCATGATAGTGCAAGGTGCGTTACTCATGCAGTAATTTGTATGAGGTACTTTTAGTTTACTGTTCTGTCATTTTTACTATAGTAATTCCGAGAGTGACCCCCTAATAAAGTATTTATCTATAAAGGTCTGAGAGATGCACTGGAGTCATGGGGTCTGCAAGAATGCCACCTTGTCTGTGTCACCACAGATAATGTTTCTAACAACATCTCTGCAATGGAACTGAATGAGTGGGAACGGCTACAATGCTTTGGTCATCGTCTACAGCTAGCCATTGGTAAGTGTTAAACAATCGAAAAATTGCCTAGTGTGATATTGCAATGGGAATACTAAACTAACAGCAAAAATATTAGTGAATTGAGATTAGTTTGGTTATCCTGTGTTATGTTTGATGTACAAGACATTGTTATTGAAGTTATACTTGCCTACATTTTATTATATTATTTATTATTTTACCTGTTATGGCAAAAACTGAATTCTGATACTAGCTGCCCACAGATCTGTTAAATCAAAGTCAACGCACAAGCAGTGCTGGGCTTGTTTCCCCATCAGCTCATCACTGAAACCCCTACAAGATGGGGCTCTCGGCAGCAGATGATAGAGAGGTTCCTTGAACAGGAGAAAGCTCTTTGACAGGTCCTCCTTGCAGACAAGAAGGTGAGACATTGGACAGTGCACACCGATTCTTTTCATTGTGGATTCTGATTTGTTTCTGACCAGGACAGATTCAATGGCTACGACAAGGACAGTAATACAGACGCAGAGAAGGCTCAGACAAACCACCTTGACTGAGGAGGTACCAGAGTTGAAATGCAGTTGTGGAAGGATCTGCAAGGGCATAAGGGGGCTCAAAATACATCAGAGCAAGTCCGAGTGGACGAGGACCGATGCATGCAGACAAACCGTCTGGTGAGACGCAGGAGAACCCTAGGCAGGAAGCACACCATAGTCCTAGAGATATCTCAGTGCCAGCAATCCTCCAAGATCACACAAGGGGTCCCTCCAACGCCATTCCCGAAAGCCAATACCAGCCAACGAAGGAAAGAATCAAGTGGCCCAAGATGAGTGATGGGAAGGAGTGGTCCATGTTAGATGAAGATCTGGACAAAGTCCTTGAAGCGGTTCAGGCAGGATCAGTGGAAAGGAAGGTGGATTTACTAACAGCCATCACCTACAATGTGGCAAAGGAACGGTTTGGAACTGTACCAAAAAGAGAGGATAAAGTAAGACCAGAAAAGCAGGACAATAGAAGAGAGAGAAAGATCAAACAACTAAGGAAGGAGATCAAAACCCTGAGGAAGCAATTCAAACTAGCAAGCACAGGGGAAAAGGGAGGAATAAAAGAGCTGACATCTACCCTCCACGAGCAGCTCATTAGAATAAGAAGAGCAGAGAGGTTTAAACAGAGGCGGAAGAAGCAGGAAGCTGCGCGGGCCCAGTTTATAAAGGACCCCTACCGCTTCACTAAATCACTTCCGGGGGAGGCGAGGTTTGGGACTCTAACAAGTTCCAAAGAGGAGGTGGAGCATTGTGTTGAGGAGACCTTTAGTGACCCTACAAGAGACGATGCCCTGGAAAGCAATCAGTGGCTGATTAACATCGATCCACCTACCACATCCCTCAGGACAGAGTGTCCATCATGGAGAGAGGTCCAAGAGGTAGTCAAGCACGCAAGATCATCTTCTGCTCCAGGTCCAAGTGGTGTACCATATAAAGTATACAAAAAATGCCATAAGCTTCTACGAAGGCTGTGGAAGCTTATGCGGGTGATTTGGTCGAAAGGAGCCATTCCAACAAGCTGGAGAAGGGCAGAAGGGTGCTTTGTTGCCAAAGAGCAGGGATCCACACAGATCAGCCAGTTTCGAACTATTTCCCTACTTAGTGTGGAGGGAAAGATCTTCTTTGCTGTACTTGTTAAGAGAATGAGCGCTTACATGACCCGGAATGGATATATTAACACCTCTATCCAGAAGGGTGGTGTTGGAGGTTTCTCCGGGTGTTTGGAGCATACAGGGGTCCTCAACCAACTTATCCATGAAGCAAAAGAAAAGAAAAGCTGCCTAACAGTTGTCTGGCTTGACTTTGCAAATGCATATGGATCTATTTCCCATAACTTGATCCGAATAGCTCTAGACTACTACCATATACCGCAAATCAAGGGCATGATCACAAGTTACCTGAGAGACATCAAGTTACGATTCCAGTCTGCCAAGTTTACAACAAAATGGCAGCCAGTGGAGAAGGGGATAGTGACAGAATGCACAATCTCTCCTACCTTGTTCATCATGGGAATGAACCTGATCATCTCTGCAGCAAGTACGAAGTCAAAAGGGCCGAAGACCATAGCAGGATGTCAACAGCCAGTAATCAGGGCATTCATGGATGATCTTACTGTGATAACACCAACTCATGTGCAGGCAAGATGGGTCCTGGCAGAACTGGATCGCATGGCCACTTGGGCAAAGATGGTCTTTAAGCCCAAGAAATCAAGGAGCCTGGTGATCCAAAAGTTTAAAACAACTGAAAGGTTTAAGCTACTTATACAAGAGGAAGTGATACCGAACATCCGGGGGAACCCGATTAAATGCCTTTTAAGACAGGTTTAAGACAGCCTACATGAAGAAAGAGAGGGTGGAGTTCATAAAACTGAGAGCTGCAGCAGAGCTGGTGGACATGGCGGCACCTGAAAGTGCACAAACAGAAGCAGCCTCTATTTCACCCCCAGCTGCTGAAGATAATCCAGAGCTTCCCTGTCCCCATCCCTTAAAAAGGACAAAGAAGAGTTTGGGCAGCTACTTCAAAAAGGCAGGTCCAGGTACCACCCACTCCCAGCCAAGCACAGCATCCATGATTGAACTGGAGCTCTCCATGTATCTTCAGGCACCTGGGCCTGACTCTGAGCCGACCCTCTGGAATGGTGGAGGCAGCATGAGTTGAGTTTCCCATCGGTAGCCAGGCTCGCCAAGAAGAACTTATGCATTCCTGCTACTAGTTCTTCATCTGAAAGGGCCTTCAGTGTGAGTGGGATGTAACATGTCACATGTAAGAGGTCATGTCTTAAGCCAAACACAGTTGACCAACCTGTCTTCCTCGCACTCAACCTATAAATTTGACATTTTTTTCTACTTTTACAAAGTAGCCTTTTATGTTTGCACTTTTATTTAAAACCACTTGTGCTCTGCGTACCCGCCGGCGGTTCCAAAATTGCATCATCATAATAATTTTTTTAAATCTATAAGTTGTGCATCACAAACATACATATATATATGGTATTGTTTGAAAGCTTAGAACCTCAGCTTTCAGGAAAACCCCATTTTGCATTTATGTTACATAGAAGAAGATAAGGCCCCTCCCCCACCACCCCCCCTTGAAAAAATTGTATGAGCGATATTAAATTTAATATTTATATCAAATAAACTCACCAAAAATAGACAAGTCATATATCAAATGAAAGCTCTCACTCTCACGAATATCACTGTGTAGTTTATT
>JAUMHG010000170.1:45526-57052 GCA_032359395.1 Enteromius anoplus | reverse complement strand
GATCGAGATAAGGCGAGGGAGCAGATCAGGCTATTTTATAGGGAGAACCAATGGATCTGATAGGAAGATGTGATAATGAGAAGGCGGAGATCGAAACTAATGGGTAGAGCCTTCGCCCCTTCCTCCCGAAACGAGTTTTTAGAAAACTGTGTTTAAAACCTCTATTGTGGTTTTTGGAAGTGTTTTTGTTGTTGTTGTTGTTTTTTTAATGAAGTTGTCAGCTATGGTTGCTATAAGCTCTAATTTACATCAAATTTTAATTTGGGCTGATATACTTCAATAATTCATCAGCACTAGTGCATTTCACTGCAACTGGTTTGAATTTTGTACCAGCAGTTAGTTTTTGTCTAAATAAAATGAATAAATGTATGTATGTATGTGTATAAATAATGTTGATAGGTATGTAATGCATACAAATATTTCAAAGTTATTTGACCTATTTTAATATAATAAGATAATGTTACCAATCATATGAAATGTTACCTTTTACCAATCATATGAAATCACACACATCCACAAAATTGATCATTCCACTGTAGAAGAAACAGAAGCATTTAATCAGATGCATTCATGACTGTTATTTGTAGCCAAAATATAGCATAAATGCTTACACTTGCTGGCAAACATATAACAGCATAATGTTGAGTTTGGTGTTTTATTATACGTGTCAACATATCTCTCTCTCTCTCTATATATATATATATATGAAATCATGAAAAAAAGATGAAAGTAGCCTACTATGAAAGTAAACCGGCAGTAGGTGAGAGCAATTGTCTATTTTAATAAATCAGTCATTGAAGCATACAAACGAAATAAATTAGTAAATTGAAATTACTGTGGATGAGTCCACTTTATCTTCACCAGTTCCTTGAATGAAATGCATACTAAACAGTATAATTAATAAGTAACTAAAACTAAGCATCACAGACAATGCATTTAAAATGTGTCATCAAACTTATGGTACCTGATATTGAGCTGCTTTCTCCAAGGCAAATGACATCTGTAGATAGAACATGCAATTTGTACTGTATTAAAATAAGAACAAATTTATACCACACACACATAACAAGTTATTTAAACTTCACAATACCCATTTCTCTACATTCAATGTAAAATATACACTTTCAGATGTTTGGGATCTCTGCCATGGAACCAAATTCCTGATCAAACTGTTCCTTCGTCCACCTCGTCCCATCTGCTTGGCAGAGAGTAAACACACTCCCCTCTCTCTCTTTGTCTGACCAAAATGTCTCCTGTCCAAGTTTCAGGAGCTCATCATACCCCTCAGTTCCTGTGATAATCATCCGTGGTGGAACCTCTTCAAGGATGATTTTTTGATATTTGTTTTTTTGTGCAGTTCTTGGTTTCCACTGCATTGGAGTCATTTTTACCTTGTATCAAGAGAAATAATAGGTTACCTTTAATTTAAAACCTTAAATACAGTAACTTTAATTTTCCCACAAACATGTTAAAAACAAACCACAATGGTACAACTAAACTGTAAATAACAAACACTTGATAAAACCAATCTGGCCTGAGAAAGCTAACAAATAACAATAAAAAGCCAAAACAGTAGATCGGTCAGTTGGCTTTTTTAAGGCAAAATTAACAATTGCGTCAACTAATCTTTAAAAGATGTTTTCCCTTTTGAAGGAGGGGAAACTGGCATTTCTTCACTTGTGGTTTTATTAATTGTTTTGCCTTGGTAAATATTTGCTGCATCTGTAAAAGCCATCAGATTTCCATTAAATAATCATTTTGAAATGAAGGGAAACAAAGCAACTCTTTTATAAAGACAGTTGAACTGACTTGTATTAGCAAAACAGGGTATGAGAAAATATGTTTATCATCCAGGTCTTCCATTCAAAATAATCCAAATGATTATCCAAATACACATCTGTTAATTATATGATAAAAATTGAGGGGAAAACATTTACAATTAACTAACGATTATTTGTTAGTTTTACTTTTGTCTTTAATACTTTCATTCCCCCTTTTTCCAAATTAAATGTAAAATTCAGAGAATATTCTTCCAATATTCAGATTTATAGGTCTACACTAATGGGGTCTCCTCATCATTCCACAGGTTTCAGATATTTTTAAATCAGAATGATGAAAAGGCATGCTTTCACCTCTTTAAAAAAAAAAAGACTGGGCCCACTTTGCTCATATTTACCAAGTGTGTCTATTTCTATAGGACACTATATATTGTCATCTTACGCATGAACGCCTTCTGGTTTTTTGTTTTGCTCGACTCTAGAATTTTAACAAGAAACAAGTATATAAAAGAAAATACATTAAATGAAAAAGTCTTGGAAAAATGTAAAGATAAAAACAGGATAACCAGATGTTCCTTCTGCACCAATTTCAAGTAATAAATCCTTTACTCTGGCGTCAACGCCCTTTTGAGTAAGTTCAACTGCAAATCAGACAAAGCAGAAGTGAATAAAACTAGTAGATAGACTGTATGTAATATAATTGCATTATTGCGACAAAAAAGCCCAATACATACGATTATCCAGCTGTTGTCTGAGATTTCATACACCTTCAACTTTTATACTGTGACAATATTTCTGTTCTGAAAGACATAATAAAATATCACGTTACATTACCACGTTTTTGAGATTCACACTCCTGTGTGTAGTTTGTGGGAGTTGTTTTACAATTGATCATCCGTATTTAAAGAAATTTCAGGCCGCCAGTTGCCATATATTGTAGAAGGGTTAACTGCATTAACATTACCTATATAATTGTGATAATTGTGATCAGAGGTAGACATCGTTAGATCCATATGCAGCTTTTATTAATGCAACAGAGTCAAACAGGCAGAGGTCAACTACCAGCAAACGGGAATAACGTAGAGAGACAAAGGCAAGGTAAGTATCCAGGCAGAAGAAAAGCAAAGGTTCAGAGAGAATGAGCGATCCAAGGTCGATAACAAAGCCGTCCGAAAACACTGAGTAAAAGCTTAGTATTGATGCCAAGGCAAAGCAAAACCTTGTGACTTGCTTCACTGAAGCGTGCGCTTAAATAGTCACTAACTGATAACACGCGGAAGTGACGAAGTGTTTCAGTGAAACGAGTCCGGGCGGTAAACTAGTACACGGGTGATGGTTCCCGCTAATGACGGTCAGAGAGAGCCACGGAGGTCGGATTTACTACAGAGCCCCCTCCCAGTCGCTCAGATATTGTAAGATTCGCCCCCGACGTCGTGAGTCCTGGATCTCGTTCACCTGGTAGATTTCCTCGTCGTTGATGATCAGAGGGGGTTGCTCTTGGGGTTCGACCTCGTCCTGGTCCCTCTCTTCTTCCGGAGTATCAGCGGGTTTAAGCAGGGACACATGAAAGGTCGATGAGATTACAGTACTGAGCAGGTAAGTTCAAACGGTAAGATACTGGTGTTATCTGTCTTATTATTTGAAAAGGACCCATGTACTTCTGAGTCAACTTTCTGCAGGGCTGTCCTAGTCGTAGGTTCCTGGTGGATAGCTACACCCATTGACCGGCTCATAAGGAGGATTGGGACGTCAATGACGATCGGCCTGATCCGTGTGCCTGATTCCAAGTTTCTTCGCTTTGTCAAAGCCAGTGGTTCAGGGCTGGTAAGCTTGTGGGTTCTCCTGACCATGGGAATAACGGTGGTTGGAAGCCGAGCACGCACTGAAAGGGGGTCAACCCGGTGGAAGGTTTGCCTAAGGAATTCTGTGTATACTCGGCCCATAGAAGGTAACGACTCCATTCTCTTTGGTCTTGGTAGCAATATGAGTAGAGGAATCTGGTGAGTTCCTGATTCAGACGTTCTTCTTGACCATTGGATTCTGGATGGTAACCTGACGTGAGACTGATGTTGATGTTTAATTGTTGACAGAATCCGGCCCAGAGGCGTGAGGTGAATTGTCGACCTCGGTCAGTCACGATGTCCTCCAGTAGCCCATAGAACCTGAAGACTTGATCCAATATAATCTCGGTCGTCTTGGAAAACCGGTCAGCAATTGTGAGTATGCTGGTGTATTGTTTGAGGGTGGAAGGTCGGTAACAAAATCCATTGCTATATGTGACCAGGGCCTTTGAGGAGTTTCTAGGGGATGGAGCAGACCAGCGGGCTTCTGGTGAGAGGTTTTGGTGACATTACAAGTGATGCATCTTTGGACGAATCGAGTAACATCGGAGACTAAGGATGACCACCAGAAGCGGTTGCTGATGAGTTCTAAGGTTGCCTGGATTCCGGGGTGACCTGAGCTAGGAATATCGTGGATGAGATGCATCACTCTGGTACGTAAGGTCTCTGGTACATATTCTTTCTCAGGAGGACAGTTCGGGGGTGCAGGTTCTTGGAACTGAGCATCAGCGATCTCCACCATGATGTCCCAACACACCGGAGCCACAATGAGAGTGGGCGGTATGATGCACTCGGGCTCGATGAGAGGTGCTTTGAATTGCTGAGAGAGAGCATTTGCTTTACAGTTCTTGGTGCCTGAACGGTAAGTGACTTCAAAGTTAAACAGAGTGAAGAATAAGGCCCACCTAGCCTGTCTGGAGTTGAGGCGTTTGGCTGATTGGATATACTCCAGGTTGCAGTGGTAAGTCAGTACCAGAAAGGGGAGTTTCGATCCCTCGAGCCAATGCCTTCATTCTTCTAGTGCACATTTCATGGCGAGAAGCTCCTTGTCACCCATGTTGTAATATTGTTCCGCTGGAGTAAGTTTGCGCGAGTAGTAGGCACAGGGATACATCTTGGGTGAATTGCAGTGAAGCACCGCCCCGATTCCTGAATTGTAAGCTTCTACTTCCACTATGAACTCTTGCTCAGGGTTTGGATGACGTAAGATGGGTGCAGTTGTGAATCGCTCCTTGAGGGCTTGGAAAGCCTGTTCCCTGGCGGTGGAACAACGAAGGACATTGGGGCCTTTGCGGGTCATAGAGGTAAGTGGTCTCGCCAACTGACTAAAGCCTCTGATGAAGCGCAGATAAAAGTTGGCAAAACCCAAGAATCGTTGCAAGTCTTTTTTGGTGCGAGGTTTGGGCCAATTGAGGACTGCATTGACCTTTTCCTCATCCATTGTCACTCCCTCTGCACTGATGATGTACTCCAGGTAAGTGATACGTGTTTGGTGGAACTCACATTTCTGTAACTTAGCATAGAGTTGATGTTGGATGAGCCTCTTTAAAACGGTTTGGACGTGCTGTACGTGAGAGGTAAAGTCCTCCAAGTAGATAAGTATATAATCTATTTATACTACCACCTGGCAGTTCAGCATGTCTCGGAAGAGGTCGTTCACCAGAGCCTGGAAGATGGAGGGACTATTGGCCAGCCCAAAGGGCATCACCCGATATTCATAGTGCCCCGTGGAGATAGCAGTCTTCCACTGATCGCCTGCCTTAATGCGGACGAGAGCTTCTGTAGCTGTTCAAGAGCGGATGGTACCAGTGGTAACGGGTCACTCCGTTCAGGCCACGGTAATCGATGCAGGGTCGAAGACTGCCATCCTTCTTAACAAAGAAAAACCCGGCGGAGGCTGGAGAAGTGGAAGACCGGATGAATCCATTGGCGAGCTCCTCCTGGATATAGTTCTGCATGCACTCCGTTTCAGGTTGTGAGAGTGGGAAGATCCTAACCTTGGGAGGTACAGCCCCAGGAAGAAGCTCGATGGCACAGTCGGTGGCTCGGTGAGGTGGTAGGGTTGTGGCTTTTTCTTTGCTGAAGGCCTCCTGTAGATCGAGATACTGGGTAGGCAAGTGCTCATGCTCTGGTTCCTTGGTGGAGACTTCCGGTGCGGATGGTGTGATACGTGGGGTTTCCTTGAGACCTTTGAGGCAGTGAACGTGACAATATGGAGACCATTGTGTAATCTCTCTCTCACTCCATGAGATTGTAGGGTTATGTTGCTCCAGTCACGGCAGAGGATTATTGGGTGATCAGGTGAGTCAAGGGTGAAAAAACGAATAACTTCCTGGTGCATTGAGCCCATGTGCAGTGTCAGGTCCTCGGTGATGGTTGTCACGTGACAGCAGCCGAGTGGTCGTCTGTCTAGGGCTGCCACAGCCACCCGCGAGCCACATGGAAGAAGCAGAAAACCACAACGCTAAGCAAATATCTTATCTATGAAATTACCCTCTGCCCCTGAGTCAATGAGGGCAGTGGTAACAAAATCTTGGCCTCTTACAGTTAACTTAACTGGCAGGGTAAGAGAGGAATTTTTACTCACCCGGTTAGTTGACTGACGAAGTGGTCGAGTAGGCAGTTGGCTGGTAAGTGGTCTGGTAGCCTGCAGCACAGACACAGGTGGGTGCGTAGTCTACGATCACGCTCCTACTGCATGGTGAGTGGTGCCAATGTGCATGGGTTCAGGCTCCGTGAAGTGGGAATGAGAGCGAAGCAGATTGTCAATTTGGATGGTAAGGTCCATGTACTGCTCGAGTGTCTTGCCCTCATCCCGACACACCATCTCTGCTTGCGGCTCCTCTCTCAAGGCCTTGCGATACAGCACCTTTAAGGGTTCCAACGACCAGCCAGTCTGTGCGGCAAGGGTACGAAATCGGATGGTGAAGTCGGCGGCGGATTGACTGCCTTGGCGGAGTGTGAGAATCTCCTCTCCGGGTTCTTTTCCACCCACAGCATGATCGAACACATCCCTGAAGCGCCGAACAAACTCTTGATATGAAGGGAAGACCATCCGTCTACTGTCCCACAGTGCTGTGGCCCACTCCAGAGCTCTTCCGGTTAGCAGTGAGTACACCAGAGAGACCCTGCTATCGTCAGTGGGGAAGTTATGAAGTTGCTGGTTAACATAAATATCACATTGAAGCAGGAATCCCCGACATTTTCCTGTAGCACAGTCAAATTTATCAGGAAGGGAAAGTCGTGGCTTACTGATAGGTACAGGAGCTGATGGCGGTGCTGGAGCTGCGGTTGCTGGCTGTGCCGTGAGTGCAGTGACGCTCTGCAGCCTCTGAGGGATGTCGTCCACTCTGCGGTTCAGCTTTTCTAACTGTTGATGGTGAGCAGTCAGTTGAGAGGCTTGACGGAAGTGACGAGGTTTCAGTGAAAAGAGTCCGGACGGGAAACTAGTACTTGGTTGATGGTTCCCGCCGATGACAGTCAGAGAGAGCAACGAAGGTCGTATTTACTACAATAATGATAAAAAATAATTACTTATTTCCGTCCCCATATTCGCTTTGCTTGTCCAAATGCTACAGCTACCGGATTTTCTGGTTAATTGCGATGTTTTAAAAATGCGTCTTTATATAATACAAACCACATTTTCATCAATCAGTCAAAAATAGCTAAAAAATTTTCACTTTAACTTTAAAGTTACTACTGTTTGTCAACATACAAGCTAACGTTATCCAGTTGCACTAATACTAACTTTTTAAACATGCACAAAATACTCCTGAAATGCATGTTGTTCTAGTACGTCCTGATTTTGCTGAGTTAGGCGTGTTCCAGGGTAAACAAAATATGTGAACCCTGGAACACGCCTAACTCAGCAAAGTTTTTATTCCAACATTTTAGTTTTGACCATATCTCTACACCTAAACCTAACCCTATCCATGAGTCATGCCTAAAATCAGAGGAAATGATACAAACACTGATTGTAGGCCTAAACTTCACAAAAACTATAAACTGGTTCTTCAAATCTGATTGGCTAATCACAATGTTGTTACAGGATCAACAAAGATGTTGACCCAGGGACACGCCGAACTCAGCAAAATCAATTTCTGCTGTTGTGCACTGCATCAAATGTAATTTGTTTAGCATTTAATAAAACTGATAAAATTTGGGCTGCACGATTTGGGAAAAATGTCACATTGCGATTTATTAAGGTCAAAATTGCAATTTGCGATTGAGATACTATATATAAGTGGTTTGACTCAACTTGCTTGTTATCAAGGAAAATGCACTCACAGATTACTATTAATGCTGAAATCTGTATTTCTCAACTGAGATACAGTATATAGTGCAATCTAGCAACAACAAATAAAAACGATACATGAATTAATGCATAAATTTATGCATGAATTATGTGTTACTTCATGCATTAATTTCTCATGAATTATCAGGAACTAACATGAGTTCAAAGTCTTTTATCATGACTTCATGAATGATCAACCCTTTAATTACGACATTGACTAAGGTGGGTACATCACCATGATTTATGGTTTATTACACATGATCATGATGTTTTCTTTTGTTCAAAAAAGGTCTTTACTATTCACGGTGGATAAATCTATACGTTGGTACATGAATCATCGTGAATTCATGCATAAAATAGGATTATTTCATAAGTAAGACTACTTACCTTATGCATGCATACAGGCTAATACAGTATATGTCAATTAAACAGTATGTAACTAATGTTTTATATTATGAATTGTCAAGCACGTTCATGTCTTCATAGTAGCCTGCAGTAAATGTTTAGACCCCAACATTGGTCAATCACAGCACATAGCTTGTATTTATATTGTACATCCAAATAGGGTAGTCATCACTAACTAAGCATTAACTTCTCATGAGTTCATCATGTGTGTGGCCCCTCAACTAAAGTGGTGACTTTACATGAAATTACATGAATATAAAGATGAAAGTATAAGCTTTTGCACACAATAAACTGAGGACACAAAACGGACTTTGAACTTTACTTTCAGCTATTCTTAAACAGTAACCGAGTTCTTCCCAGTAAAATCAACGCCTGGAGAGAGCTGAGAAGAAATTTGGTACAAATACCATGAACTTTTAGTGCCTTTATCTGAAAGCACTTCACAAAACCATAAAGCTGTTAAAAGAGTCACAAAAAATAACAAAACAAAAAAAAAGAGGAAAAAAGGCTTCACAAACAGCCTAGTACTTTTAAGGTAAGGTGCCACCTTAAAGCTACTGATGTAGACTCCTCATGAAATATTTAATGCTGAACAAAAATAAAATAAACTAATAAATAAATGGCACAAACAGATGGCATACAGAACATAGCTTAGTTCTTGTAAATATCCATTAAGGATCCATCGCTTTTTTCTTTAGGATAGCTGAAGCTGTAGGCTCCTACTCACAAAAACCCATGCAAGTTGCAGCAAACCTTTACAGGCTGTCCTTCCTTTTAAAAGTGGACCTCAATGTGCGGAACAGATCAGGGTTAGTGGCTGCAAGTTCCGCAATTGGAACCTGCGACACAATGGTATTTCGATCCACCCCAAGCCTTGCATAAGCTTCAGCTTTGCTGATGTGATCCTTTTTAATCTTCTCCAACACTATGTTGTAGCGGCAGATGGAGTCATCAGGGGTTTTGACTGTAGGACAAGAGAATGCATTATTGGCTGATTTCTATTTAATTGAACCAGCCTAGTTATAGTCATGCAATGCAGTTTACAATGTTACATATACATAATCATTGAACAAAAATAAGAAAACTTCAAAGAGGTAAACAGAGGTGAAAATTGGTCTATAGATTTGTATGTGACAATGGGCAAGGAGGGGCAAATTTGCACACAAAGTTGCACACTTGAATTTTTTTTTTTTTTTTAGCTTTGCTGATCCTACTAGGACTGTAAAAAGGCTATTATTACTGCCACAGCATGTCTATGGCAGTCTCTGAAATGTCTAAATTTAAAACATTTTTATTTAACAACAAAAAAAGGCTTTACTAAATGTACTATGATTTGTAAGCCGTTTTCTTATGGCACCTGAAATAAGGGATTTTTCTTGTTAATTACACAATATTTTGCTGTATATGGCAGGAGGTGTCAGCAAGTCCCTGTTTTAATAAATGATACATTAAATCATTGATTCAAAAGATTAATTCAAAATGGCTGATTCATTTAAAAACAAAGCAAGTGACTGCCCCTAAGAATGGATTATTAATGATTGGCTCACTTGATTCATTTAAAAACATATTCATTTAGAAACAAAACTGTACAGTGCTGCTCTGCATGTTTTTAAAAAGTCAAAAGTCGTGTTTGAACTTTTTGAACTTGAGCACAGCTTGTTGCAATATTAAGTTCTTATTTATCAATCGCTATTATTTAGTTTGTAAAGTATCATAATAAATGAATTTTAACATTTTGTGTGCATTACAAGTTTAACACAACATTATTGATCTAAAGGTGATGGTAAGGGAGATGGTGGTTTTACAGAGGGGATGCTTTTTGTCATTTTTTTCAACAAGTGGGAAGCCATCACCCTGCATCTTTCACGTGTGGTATAAGGTAACAGCATCACCCATCAATTCGAGCCCTGAGTATAGGTGTATGTAAAGTACATTAAAAGGGTTTACATTCATAGTTGACCTGCTGGCCAATTAGAGAATGACGCTACTGTATCAATTTGTGTATGACTCACTGCATACCTCTTAGTTTTTTGCCCATTTTTTTGGCCTTTTTTGCCTGGGACATTTTCTTCTTGGCTTTCTTGGCCCCTGAGGACTCAGAATCGGGCTCTGAATCACATGATGAATCAGCGGATGATGAATCAGTTACATCTGACTCCCGTTTCCTCTGTCCAGGTGCCTGCCTTATAGGTGGGATATTACTTCCGTCATGACATTTAAATTTAGAATGGTAATGAAAGTGATCTACTAGAATTTAGAAATACTAAGGCACAGGCTACTTTAATTTAAAGAAACCCCCCTATGACTTGAAAGCTAATAAACATCACTTTCCACATTATAAGATAATTAAATGAGTAGCCTAAGTCATACGCCACAGTAAATGTTGATTTCAGCAGTTTGCTTAATAATGTTAGTTGCTGAAGCCCCTTTTTTTGGCAAGAAATGTCTTCATATTAGCACTGTTTTAGATTCCTGCATATATAGGTATTACTGTTGTCACAATTTTTGTAATAATACACTGATATAAATGCCTATGAATATACACTGATCCTTGGGACGAATAAATTCTACCTTTTTCAGCCTTCTCGACTCTTGATTTATGTGGCATATCCTGTGGAGACTGTTTCAAAGACAGGTCTGGGTGGAAGATTAGAAAACATTAAGCAAACAATATCAAAACAGCACTTTATAACATCACATAAAACTTCTTATTTTGTTGGTAAAGGGAAAAGAAAGTGTTGGGGGATAACATGAACCTAAGACCCATTTCACTTCACTCAATTAACGTTAACTGGTAACGTTAATTACAGTCTATCGAAAGTAATTACATTGCTAATATATCAATTTATATTACTTCCAACATGGTTATATAGCTACAAATGCAAACCTTTGCATTATCATGGGATAGTGAAAATGAATAAGATTATTATTTAGATTTGCATACTAATACTACGTTAATGCTTAACGATTTTAAGCCCGATTAAAATCTATGACTAAGTTACTGATTAATGACTAATGCTGCTTTCCATTAGAAAGCTAGCAAATATATTTCATTATACATGAGGGAAAAAGGTAATTACCCAGCTAACAAAATTACGTAACTGTTTCGTAACTGCAACGTAATCTGGTAAGAACAATTCCAGCGTTATGGACGTGACATTTGCAGTAAAAACATGAAACATAAACTCAGAGAACGTAAATGTTAACA
>JAUMHG010000169.1:73721-90188 GCA_032359395.1 Enteromius anoplus | reverse complement strand
ATGATACCAATCTTTTGTATATACACCTCTGCATGTGGGTATGGGAAGCTTTTTAATTTGGTAGGCAAAATGCAGGGTGACTTCCCCCAAAATAGCAGCAGAGTGTAAGAAGTTAACAAACTATTAACTATGACATTTGTGTCAATATATGACACTATGACATTAACTATTATATTTGCTGTATATTAATAGTCAGTAAGGTAGTTTTTACATTTAGGAATCAGGTTGGATTAGGGTTGTAGAACAAGGTCATGCAGAATGTGTGCTTTGTAATAAACATCCAATATGTTAATAATAGACATGCTAATAAGCAACTACATAAGAGTAGGAATTGTGTTATCATGTAAGGTTAGTCCAGAGAAAGATTCTTATTATTTGTTTTTAATTTGCATAAAGTTTTTTTTTTTTTTTTTTTAAATAAATAAATATCATATCGAGGGCAACATATGTAGTGCTATGCTATGTTTAATAAATATGCTGTGTTCCCCTCATTAACTTCCCAGTGTGGATTTATTTAATGAGTTGCACAAAATGCAGATGTTATTTAATATGCTGCATCTCCCTTAAATAGTGAGACAAGAAACTTAAACATATTTGTAAATCATGTAAAATACATTTTCCCATCCATTTCTTTATGTTGCATAAAATGTTTTGAGTGAGGAAAGCATTACTGAGTGTGTATTTAACAAAACAGCCTGTTTCTCCTGTTTCTGACTTAATACTGTAGTTTCCTATTCCTGATGCAGCATAAGAGGATCCAACAAAACCTGGTGAAAAACAGTTGAGGAAAGTCGGCAAATTACATTTTCACAAACAAAGCTGTAATTAACAGCAAGGTGTTCCCACATTCCCAAAAGCAGGTGTTGATGTGAGTTGTGTCTAAATAGTAAATGGATGTGACTTTAATGGATTCTCCCAGTTTGAATGTCATCAATATTCTCTGTGGCCTGAGGGATACATCTGTACTAAACGTCCATGATGAAGACCCAGTGAGTCAAGACCTGTCACTGAGTATATAATGACCAATGCTTTTTAACCTCATAATAATATTAAAAGATTGTTTTGTTATGAAGGTGAACATATGTATATTATTTTAATTACATGTATGTGAATATTTATGTATATTTTCATCCCAGTCCCACAACAATTTGTACATATTTTAATGGCTAATTCACTGTTACACCCACGCCTGGCTCCGCCTTCACCCCAGTCACTGACGATCACTCTCGCTTGGATTTAATCAGCCTCACCTGCCACCGCCACCTGCCATCACCAATTACAAGCACATTTAAGCCACACACACCAGCTCATTCACTGTCCGAGCTCGTTGATTGGCAAGTGGACTCTTGCTATGCATCCTGAAGCAATATTACTTACCTGTGCTCTTACCTGTTCCTCTCTAGTGTGCTCCGTGATCCTCTGTGTGTCATCCACTTCCTGTTGTCCCTCTCCTCTTCTCCGTCTGGCAAGTGGTGTGTGGTTGTGGTCTTCTGTCTGTCTTCCCCTATAGTTCATCATCTACAAAGAAAGAAAAAAAAGACTCTTTAAGTTTTGTCCAGAAGATTCCTTAGTTTTAAATATTCATCAGTTAACGTACCTTCGTTCTGCATTGTTGAAGTCTCACCCTGTTAATAAACATTGTGTTATTCTTACCTCCGTGTCAGTCCGCTTCCTAACAACAACTAACCCCGCTGCTAAACTTAACCGTCATGTGGATTTGATTTACATTTATAATAAAAATAATAATAAATAAATAAGTTATTTTAATGTAATTATTTTAAAGTGCCTCAATGGGTAATGAAAGGTTTCTGTTTTGTTCTTTTGTAAGCGCCAATAACAGGTTTTTATCTTATTTGCTCAATGACTCCCAATGAGTTTTATGGATTTATTTTTCCCCTTCATTTTGAGTGACTCTAATCTGTGGTGATTGGTCCGATTGGTCCAACACAGTCTCACGAACAATGTGTACGTATTTTACGAGGTGGCTAATTTGTACAAATTCATATGACCTTACCTTTATGATTTCCTATAATTTGTCTAAAACCCCAGTGACGGGTATGTTTAGGGACAGGGTTAGGTGTGTAGGTCATTAGTATAAATTCATACGGCAACTTGGCAACTCGTAAAACACGTACGATTTAGCAGTATTCATATGAATTTGCACGAGTGAGGTCGTACGATTTTGTATGAATTAGCCACATTCCTTTAGTCAAGTCTACAAAAAAAGATTAGGTCATTCCTAATAAATAAAGTTTTGCCATGCATAATAGAGAAGATTTTGTCAGTTTAACTACTCTAAATTTTGTCATGCCTAATATATGACATTGCAAATAAAACATGAGCACACTGGAGTATACGCTCACCTGGATCACCAGTATGGGCGTAAGAGATGAGCGTGGAGCCTGGCATGGGCGTAACAGTACCCCTATCCCTCCAGGGGTCCAGTCCCACCCTCTCTACGATGATGGCTATATAGCCCCCCCTACCCCCCCGAAAAAAATACTTGGGGAGGTCTCCCAACTTCATATGCCATACCTCGAGAGATCTTTCAGGGAAGGCGGTGTCTGGTGGCCCGTTAGGAGAATTGGGCTCCTGCAGTGCGGGCTGTAAGGAACTCTCTGGGATCAAAGGGGCACTCTTGAAGCACAGGCTCTGGAGGGCACTCCCGTCTCTAGGAGACACTCTTAAAGCGCAGTCTCAAGGGGACGCAGTCGCTAGGAGTCACACCGGACGCGCAGATGCTGGAGGGCGCACCGGAAGCGCAGACTCAGGAGGGCACTCTTGCAGCGCAGACTCAGAACTGGGACAGGGACCACCTCTCCTTGCCGAAAATCAGGAACTGGATAAGAGCTCGGCTTTTCTAGCTGGAAGCGGAATTCGCGAGGAACAGGAGTGAATTCTCAGGCCTTGACTTTGTGGTTGAAACTGAGCATGGCGGAAAGGGCTCCGCGGGGGATTTGAGAATATCTGGCAACCCCATCTTTGTGAGTGTTTTCAAGGTTTTGGAACTGGCAGCTTACTCTGCGCGCTCTCTGGTGTGTGTGTTCGTGGTGCGGGTGTCGGAGGAGTCTTTAGTGGTGCAGGATTCTGGCGATGACTTTGTGGTGCTGGGATGGGTTGGCATTCTTGTTGTGCGGGATTTATACAGCGCCTTCGAATCGCCAATCAGGAACTGGACAGTAAATGGCGTTCCGGTAGCGTGTAGCTCGGCCAATGTTCGCACAGCTCGGGGAAAAAAGGAAGCCCTTGTGCGAGACGCGAAGAATTTACTCAGTACATCCTGCTTTTCGGTTCGGTCCGAGCTTCTGTTAAGGAAGCGGACAGACACAGTAGTAAAATTATAACAAACAACAGTTTATTCAACAAATGTTCTTTGCAGACAGCGGAATAAAGGTAAATAATAAAGTAGTAGATCCAATTCCAACTAAAATGTAAACAAACTGAAAGTCTTTCTCTTTCTTGGCAGATAAGTAGATGAAGCACCACAAAGATGACCACAATCACACCACACAGACTACTCGGGAGGAGAGGAGTAATCGCTGGGACTTGGAAGGAGACACAGAGGATCACGGAACACACTGGAGGAGAACAGGTAAGGACAGTCAGTAACTTCAATGGAGGAGACATGAGGATTTGCATACAACTTAAACACAAAGGGGTCATCAAACACAGCACTGTGCACACCTTCTAAGTGAAGAGTTTTGTTTTCAGAGCTTTGGCAGACAGTTTATGCAAGTCCAGCTCCAGAATACATTTTTGGAGCACCTCAAAAGTGTAATGGAGCTCCTGTGGATAGAAATGGTTTAAAGAGTATATTAGTCCATGTAGCATGGCTGTAGCCAATCCTACATTACCTAAACCAGAGAGCCCCTCCACATCTTCTGTTTTATCAGCAAATTCATGCTTTACGGTTTTCTTGATGTCCGCCTCGGTGCTCGCATGTTCAACATCCTTTGGGAAAAAATTAAATTGTAAATTTATGGCATATAAAAAAATTTACATTTGCAGATATTACGCAGTTACTACACAGCATGACTAAAGCATCATTGGGTACTTTCCACGAGACCACAGCAGTAATGACTTTATGCAATATTTTACTTCCAAGATTAATACTATTAGATATAAAATAGAAACTGTGCAGCCGTCAGCTACAGTATCCAATCAGGTGCAATGTATGATCCCCTGAGAAAAAAAAATCGCTCATTCTCTACCATAAGAGAGGAAGTATTGTATAAACTTGTGAAGTAATCTAAGCCAACAACATATATGTTAGACCCTATTCCATCTAAACTATTAAAAGAGCTGCTTCCAGAAGTCATGGATCCTCTTTTGTCTATTGTTAACTCCTCATTGTCATTAGGATATGTCCCCAAAGCCTTTAATCTGGCTGTTATTAAGCCTCTCGTTAAAAAAGCACAACTTGACCCTAAAGATGTAGTTAATTACAGACCGATCTCAAATCTTCCTTTTCTTCCAAGGATACCCTGAAAAGGTAGTATCCTCACAATTATATTCCTGCTTAGAGAAAAATGGTATCAGTGAGGATTTCAAGTCAGGATTTACACCATGTCATAGTACTGAGACATTTTACATTTATTCATTTAGCAGACGCTTTTATCCAAAGCGACTTACAGTTGAGCAGGTGGGGGAACGGTGCCTTGCTCAAGGGTCTCACCTCAGTCGTGGTATTGAAGGTGGAGAGAGTGTTGGTTATTCACTAACACCACCCACAATCCCTGCCAGACATGGGCCTCGAACCCACAACCTTTGGGTTACAAGCCCAACTCCCTATCCGTTAGGCCACGACTGCCCAGACCACTCTAATAAGAGTTACAAATAACCTGCTTCTATCATCTGATCGTGGTTGTACCTCATTATTAGTGCTTTTGGATCTCAGTGCTGGGTTCAACACTATTGACCACAACATTCTCTTAAATAGAATAGAAAACTCTATTGGCATTACTGGAAGTGCCTTAGCATGGTTCAAATCATACTTATCTGACTGCTATCAGTTTGTAGCTGTGAATGAGGACGTATTATATAGATTGCAAGTGCAATATGAAGTACCTCAAGGCTCAGTACTTAGTACTAGTACAGTACTAAAAAACTGGATGACAAGTATTTACTTTGTCCCACACGGTCAATCAGGTCACTTATACGAGGAGTTGGATAGGAATCAAACTTAGAGACGTAGTTAAGAGAGCGGAAATCAATGCAAAATCTTAAGGTTTTATCTTTTTTGGGGACTAAGACTACAGGATGGCAACACACACTCTTAGATGGTTCAATTATTTTCAACATTAGCATCAGATCAATCTCTTTCATCAAAGATTCTTGCAAATGCTCAGGAATTCGATAACTCATCCTTTTAACAGCAGCATCACTCTTTAACACAATCTCTTGTTCAATCAAGGTGGCTGCTCCGGGATATTCCAAAAAAAATTCAGGATGACAGAGAGCTCTCACTTGGGCTTGACGATCCGTCGACAAATGATCCAGATCAACAGAGGCCGAAACAGGCCGAGGCAAATATTGTTTCTCCAGATCCTCTTCCTCAGCCACCTGTCGAATCATCAGAGCGTGGGACGTCTCAGGACGAGGAATCCACTCCTTAAGTAAGTTAACATGCAATACCTTACTGCGCCGATCTGAGCCCGGTGTTGCAATCTCATAAGTGGTGGGTCCAAGTTTTTGCTTGATCTCAAATGGACCCTGCCACTTTACCAACAGTTTGCTCTCATGGCTTGGTAACATGACCAGCACTTTCTGGCCAGAGTTAAAGCTCCTTTCTCCGGCTGACAGATAATACCATGACTTCTGGTATCTCTGTGCTTCAGCCATGTGATCCTGAGCCAGTTTTGTCATTGCCTCCAACCGCTCCCTCATCTGCAAGACATAAGAGACAACATTTACACCATCCCCACTCCGAGGATTGCCTTCCCAAAGCTCTCGAAGGGTCAAGGGGCCCTGAACATCACGTCCATATAAGAGTTCAAAAGGAGAGAACCCAGTCGAAGCCTGTGGTACCTCCCTGTAGGCAAACAGGAGAAAAGGCAGCCACTGGTCCCAATCCTTGCCTGACTCACTGATGAACTTGCAAAGCATTTGCTTAAATGTCTGATTAAATCTCTCTGTAAGACCATCCGTTTGGGGATGATACAGAGTAGTCCGCAAGCTCTCAATGCCCAGAAGTTTAGACATCTGCTTTAAGAGAGTGGACATAAAGTTAGTACCTTGATCTGTGATAATTTGACAAGGGAATCCAACTCTGGAAATGAGCTGTATTAAGCAGGTCGCTACATACTTTGCTTTGATAGATTTTATTGGAAACACTTCAGGATATTTAGTTGCATAATCAGTTATAACCAGCATAAATCGATTTCCTGCACGACTCCTGTCCACAGAGCCAATAATGTCCATCCCCAATCTCTCAAAAGGCATGCTAATGACTGGTAAAGGTTGTAATGGTGCTCGGGCAGGGGATTTCATAGAGACTTTCTGACACTCAGGACAACTCTTGGAGTGTTGAGTCACATCTCTCTTCAATCCAGGCCAATAAAAGTGTTTTTTTTATTCGAGCTATAGTCTTAAATATCCCTAAGTGGCCAGCCCGGGGGATCGAATGGCTCAACTTGAGAATTACTTCCCGAACCCTTTGAGGCAAGCTGTTTTAGAGACTCAAACTGCCGATAGAGAATTCCCTTATGGAGTACATACCTCTCAGATAGGTCAGTGTCCTCCTCTCGGGCCACAACTTCCTGCTGCACCTTCTTGAAGTATGGTGCAAGGGTGATGTCCTCCTTCTTGAGCTGGATAATATTGAAGGACACCTGAAAACTTTGAAAAAGTCACATACAGGGTCAGCAGGTATATTCGAAGAATTATATGCAACTTTTTCCCGTCTCCTTTCACTGCGTGACTTTCGTGACTTTGAGGGTTCCACCTCCATATCAACGTCAAAGAAGGGCAACGTCTGAAGTGTTGAAATGGTTTCCTCTAACTGCTTCCTCTTTGCCCTGGTGACCGCAACATAGCACAACTATGTATCAGCGTCTGATCACTCCCCGTATCAACCAGAGCACTGAGTTCTCTACCATTCACTTCTACGGTGGTCATATTCAAAGTTTGTCCAGGCTTTACAGGCTCAGCAGCAGTCCTTGGCACATAACAAACCTGAGAGAGCTTAAAATGCCTTGGGCACATGGGCTTGGTATGGCCCTTCTGTCCACAGGAATAACAAATAGGTGGTTTTCTAGTAGGTTTGAATAGTATGCCATCCTGTTTCCCTCCTATAGGAGGCTTACCGGAGGTGCTGTACTGGGCCTGGTGTCCGCCAATGCGATGCTCTTTATCATCCCGCCAACTCCATACCTGATTCCTGCCTCTGGCAGCCACAAACACTTCGGCTAATGATGCCGCTTCAGCTGCAGTTTCAGGGCCCTGCTCACGAAACCATACTTGGAGTTCTGGGGAAAGCATTCTAAGATACTGTTCAAGAATGATAATTTCTCTGATTTCCTCAACAGTTTTACATTCAGGACCAATCCATTTCCCATACAGCTCCTTCAGTCTTGCATACAACTCTTTAGGGCTTTCCGATGATGCAACTTCCAAGCAATGAAATCTTTGTCGATATGTTTCTGAATTGATATCATACTTTCTCAGAATAGCTGATTTTACTATATTATAGTCAAACGAGTCTTTAATGTCCTTTAGTACATATGCAGCTCGAGCTTTACCGGTCAGAAAGGGAATCAAATGAAAAGCCCAATCAACAAAATGTGACTCTCCCAAGTAACACATAAGGGGGACTTTTATACACAAAAGACTAGTCCATTAAATAAACACACACACAGGGGGGTAATATATGTAAACACTCAACAAGCACTAACTCCCTTAAACTAAAGAAATAAAGCAGCCACAAATGATATATCTAGAGAACACAGCAAGTCAAAATAAAGGAATACCAATCCTGCATAATAATAATAACCCTCCCCAGCTCATTTACAAAATGGATTGATTCAGTGGTACAAAAGAACCGCAACAAATGCTAGACGGTCCTTTACAAACATGGCCCGACCCTGGAAGACAGCACCTCACCTCCGTTCTCCATATATAGGTAACCTAAACTCAAAAATAACTTAATATTAGTAAATTATACCACTAAAAACTTGAAAGTGTGCACCCAAACTAGTCACTCATGGTCTAAAAATAAATGCAACTAAAAATAAAGCAATTGACCAAATCAGTGTCTGTAATTATTATGAATCATAAATAGTGTGATATGAACAAGGATTAAAGTTAACCAATAAATAAATCAAACATATATACACAACCAAAAGGAAAGGTATGTACATATGTGTGGGTACCGTCGTTTTACTGTGCTGGCCATCAGTTTCCCACAGTTACCTCTTCAGATTCCTACGTCCATTCCACTGTGTTCAACCTCCATTGCCCCCTTACTTCATTGCTAAAAAGTAAACCCAAGAGATTAACCTGGACTACAGAAGCAGAATGTGCCTTTGAAAACCTCAAGACAGCCTTCACCACAGCACCCATCCTCTATCGTCCTGATCCGAAACTACCCTTCCTGTTCGAAGTCGACGCCTCCACCACCGGCGTAGGGGCCGTGTTATCACAGCAGCAGGGGAATCCACCTCAACTGAAACCTTGTGCCTACTTCTCAAAGAAACTCAGTCCTGCCAAAGTCAATTATAACATTGGAAACAGAGAGTTGTTGGCCATCAAGTTGGCACTCGAGGAAGGGCGTCACTGGCTGGAGGGGTCTCATCATCCATTTCACGTTATTAACGATCACAAGAATCTTCAGTACCTTTGTGAAGCCAGGAGACTGAACCCCAGACAAGCTCGTTGGGCTCTATTCTTCAACAGATTCAGATTCACTATTTCCTACAGACCCGGTCCAAAGAATTTATGAGCTGACGCTCTCTCTAAACTTCACGCCTCCGATGAGCAACCAGAGACCTGTGAACCCATTCTTCCTCAAAGTATCTTCATCAATCCCATCTAGTGGGTGACTCCTCCAGCCAGTAATGAACCTGCTCCTGAGGCACCACCAGAATGTCCTCCAAATTGCCAATTCATTCCTCTTCAAAAACGCATTCCTCTCATTCATTCAACACATACCTCAGTGGGTACTGGGCATCCAGGGACCAACAGAACCCTCTCACTCCTATAAGCTAGGTTTTGGTGGCCTAGGAGGGACAATGATGTGCAGAGGTATGTGAGAGGGTGTCATGAATGTGCGATGGTCAAGAGTCCACGCCATCGGCCTGCAGGAAAGCTCCATCCACTTCCCGTGCCTAACCGTCCCTGGTCACACCTAGGAGTTGATTTTATCACTGACCTCCCATCTTCTGAAGGTAATACTTGTGTATTTGTCATTATAGACAGATTCTCCAAGTTCTGCCGACTCATCACTCTGAAAGGTCTTGCCACAGCATAGCAAACTGCTACTCTCCTCTTTGATCATGTGTTCAGATCCTTTGGACTCCCTGAGGATATTGTGTCGGATTTTGGAACGCAATTCACTTCCAGGGTCTGGAAAGCCTTCTTCAAACTCCTAGGTGTGGCCGTAAACCTCTCCTCAGAATACCATCCCCAAACCAACAGGCAAACTGAGTGGAAGATCCAGGAAGCGGGGCGGTTCCTCCATACCTTCTGCCACGGCCACCAAGACACCTGAAACCAGTACCTGGGCTGGGCCGAGTATGCTCAGAATTCCCTCCGTCAAGCCACCACTGGACTTACCCCTTTTCAATGCGTACTCGGCTTTCAGCCCCCACTCTTCCCCTGGAATGGTGAACCATCCGACGTACCATCTGTCAATTCCAAGAGAGTGAGAAGGGTCTGGGACCAAGCACATCAACATCTGCAAAGGGCAGTGCATAGGCAAACCACAACAGCTGACCGTTGTCGTTCCCAAGCTCCTGTGTATCAAGTCGGTCAAAAAGTCTGGATCTCGACAAAGGACATCCGCCTATGCCTGCCCAGTAAGAAATTGAGTCCCAGGTTTGTTGGTCCCTTCACAGTCGTGGAGCAGATCAACCCTGTCACTTACAAACTCCAGCTACCGGCACATTACAAAATTCATCCAACTTTCCATGTCTCACTGTTGAAACCATTTTACGAACCCCTTTCTGTCTCCACAGAGCCTGGCCGTGAAGAGGAACCCCCTCCTCCTATGGTGGTAGATGATGGGGCCATCTACACCGTTGAGGAGATCCTGGATTCCCGTAGTTGCGGTGGTAAATTACAGTATCTAATAGATTGGGAGGCTACGGTCCAGAGAAGAGATCATGGGTATCCGAGAGGATGTAGTCGATCGCTCACTCCTAACTGACTTTTTATCTCGCTCATCCAGATCGTCCAGCACTTACTTTAGTCACCTGAACTCTCTCCTGTTGTCTCTTCACCTGAGAACTAATTGTTAATAAACTTCACTGTTTTTACTTACCATCTGTCTCCAGTCCGCTTCGTAACAGCTCCTCAGTACTTGAGCGAGCTCTTATCACATTATAGTCCTCCGCGTCTGCTGCATTCTCAAAACTCTGGCCATTTGATAATATCTAGACTATCAAAATCTACTGCGGGTGACAGATCTTTTTTGCGTCAAATTTTGAGTAATACATTTTGTTTTTGTTTTTTTTATTTGGATTGTTAACCTGTTGAGCGGTACAGTCCCACATATGGGATTTTTCGTTCTGTGCCCCTGGGAGTACGATCCCACATATGGGATTTAGAACGTTCTGTGTCTTCCCATAACTGCCAAATTCAAACTAAACTTTTGCTTGTTTGGTGGCGCTAAGCCAGAGAGAGACGTGCACTGAGCTTGTCATATTATCATAACTATACAGTGTTCTTAACCACATAATGCATATTTTAGGTTTCAGACATTTAAACACACATATGTACTAGTAAAACAATACATTTAGAGTTTGTAAAATACATAAAGATGTCTATGGAAGCAACAATAACAATCCATTTAAATTTTATTTGCCGATGTCTTTTATTCATATCACATACACATATTGTAAGTAACTATAAAGTTCATTCTATTCTTCACACATATTTAAGATAAAATAGAAAAAACTAAAAAAAATTATCCATCTGTCTTACAGCGTTATTGTGGTATGTCACGTGACAAGCAAGACGCTTTTTCAGTGTAAGTACTAAAAATCCAAAGTTATTCTGATTTATATTTGTATTTTTATTATCCCGGCTACTGTATGCTTGGTGCTGAGAGGAATAAGACAGAATTCACCTCAGAAAAGGACGCACTGGGATAAATAATTAAACTATGTATATACTACTTTAAATGTGGTTTATTTTGATAGGTTAACTGTTTAGTGCTCCTCAGCGCATTCAGAGAGAGAGATCACATCACATATACGCTTCTTCCACTCAAATCTTTAGGTGGATTTGTCCATGGTATTTGTTCTCCTCTTCGATTCAAATATAGTTTCCCAGCGTCCTTTAAAGCTTTCATTACTCTGCCCTTCCATTTGTGGGGGAAAGTGGAGTGACACATTCCAATCGGCCACCTATTTACAAATGAATGGGAGCCAAGTGTCAGTGATTAAGCTGTTAGTTTAAAACCAAGGGGTCATTTGGCATACCTCTGGTAGGGCTGGAGGGGTCAGAAAAACTTGGTAGTTCCAGTTTTCAAACTATCTTTGAGAAATTTTAAAACAAACTATATTACAAACTTTCCATTAAGACCCTGAATAATCATATTAGCTTGTGGAAAACATCTCAGGGTTATGTATATAACCCCTGTTCCTTGAAGGAACGAGAACTTCCCTTGGGTGACGTCACCGACCAGGAAGTTTAAGAGCACATGCAAAGCAGTGCACGCCAGCCCTCAGGCATGAAGCAAGCGCCCAGCAGGGGGTGCAGGGGGTATTGAAGAGGACGTGGTTCTCTTCCCTTCAAGGAACAGGGGTTATATACATAACCCTGAGACGTTCCTTTTCAGGAACTCGAACTGCGTCCGAAAATGCGTTGGGAACGAGATACCCAAGCCCCCGCCTGTGTGGATGCAGCACACTTTAAGGCACGAGGACAACAGAGCCTGGGGTAGCCGGGAGGTCTAGCCCATAAAACCTGGCAAAGGTCACAGGGGATGACCAACCCGCTGCTCTGCTGATGTCCGGAACCGAGACACCTGCCAAAAAGGCCTTTGAGGCCCATCGGCGAGGGGAGACCCAAAGACTCGTAAGACATGGAGATAGTCTCCACTATCCATCTACTCAGGGTCTGCTTTGAGGCAAAAAACCCCTACGAGGAGGACCAAAGCACACCAGCAACTGGTCCAACTTCCTCCAAAGAGCAGATCTACGAATGTAGGTATCCAGTGCTCGCACTGGACACAAACTTCGTAGCTCTTCCTGGTCTAGCTCCCCGCAGGGAGGTGGGCAGAATGCCTGAAGTACTACCGGCTGTGTTGGTACTGAAGGGACTTTATTTATAGTGGAAAGTGGAAAGTCTTCCTTTAGCCGAGAGTGGGTTATGTCCCATAACCCACTCTCGGCTAAAGGAAGACTTTAGTCAAACCGGGCGCAAAGTCCACACATGACAGGGCCTGAAGGTCCTCTACTGTTTTTAATGAAGCCAGAGCCAATAAGACCGCAGTCTTAAAGGTCAGGAGACGGTCAGAGACTTGTTCTAACGGTTCAAAAGGGGCTTGAGAAAGGGCCCTGAATACCAAAGCCAGGTCCCAAGTCGGAACACGGGTGTGTACCGGAGGCCTCAGCCTCAATACTCCACGAAGAAAACTTACCACTAAAGGATCTCCACTCACTGAACGACCATCACTAACGGAGTGGAAAGCCAAGATTGCCGAAATTGCTTTGTGCATATAATTTCCTTGTGGAAGGAGCTCTGGATTGTAATATGGTTTGAACAACCTTGGTTGACAAACCAGTGGCTATGAGATGTGCCCCCTCAAAGGCCACACCCATAGTTTCAGCGGCTCTTGGCTAGGGTGAAATATCTCTCTTGAGTCGCAAACAAATCCACCTCGACTTTGTAGAAGATTGTCTAGATTCGCTGTACGACATCTGGATGCAATCTCCACTCCCCGGGCCTCAGCCCCTGTCTCGGCAGGATTTCTGCTCCCAAATTCAAGTGCCCAGGGACATAAACTGCTTTCATTGAATGGGGTTTTGGTTCCTTGCCGCTGTCCCCTCTGGCTTGCTTAGTTGGGGACATCTGCTTTCCAGTGATTACCGTCGTCTTGACTACAGAGACCGTCTCTGCATTTGATAAATAAAGTTTAATTCTTGTCATTAAATATTACCATCACTCTGTTCTTCTATTTGATAATGTTCAGTGCTTTGCTACAATCTGTATTGTTAAAAGCGCTATATAAATAAAAGTGACTTGACTTGACTTGACTTGAAAGGAGCTTGCCCTGAGCCCAAATCAGAATATGGCGCGCCAACTTGTTTAAGGGGCGCGAACACAGACCTCCTTGGTGATTGTTATAAGCGACCATTGCCATGTTGTCGGACTGGACTAACAAATGATGGCCTCTTAGGCCCCAGAAGAAGTGCTTTAGTGCCTGAAATACAGCCAGCATTTCCAGCTGATTTATGTGCCAGGAAAGATGCAGACCGGTCCACCACCCTCGGCTGGGAGACCATTCAAACACAAACACTATAGGTCCTTTACACAATCTGACATGTGTTTACACTTGAACTGGAAAATAGGTGGTGGGCGTCCGGCCAGAGGAGAACTGGCCCCAACTAAGCCTGATTCTCCCAAGGTTTTTTCTCCCCATTCTCTCATGGATGGGGTTTTGGTTCCTTGCCGCTGTCGCCTCTGACTTGCTTAGTTGGGAACACTTGATTTCTAGTGATTATTATCGTCTTGACTACAGAGACCGTTTCTGCATTTGATAAATAAATTGTTTAATTCTCATCATTATACATTACCATCACTCTGTTCTGCTACTTGATAAAGTTTTGCGTTTTATGCTGCATGTTTTTTTTTCTTCTTCTTCTTTATAAATTTTGATGAAAACTGCAATACAGCCATTAAGAAATGTGTACTCAGCTTGTTTTAGACTTGTCGACCTCAATGGAATAGTTCTAAACAAATAAATTAAAAAATAATGGTGTAGTAATGTGATAAAATTGTAACGATCCAGCTGAAAGTGCCAGCTGGACTCTTATGCTGGCACTTCAGTTTTTAATCTATAGCACTGCTCATGTTTCAGGACTCTTATTATGAACTGTTTCTCCACTCTGTGTTCACGACTCATATTTTGAAGTGTCTCCAGTTATGTATCCACCCCTTAGTATGTCTCCATAGTAGTTTATTATTTCTCCGCCCACTGACCTCATCTGTACTAGTATTTAAGTTCCAGGTTTTGTTTGTCACTTCGCTGATCATTGTGTATGGATTCCCTGCCACTGTAAGCGTTTTCGGTGTTTCTCCTTGTTCTGTTGTTTTCATTGGATTATCGAGCATTTGCTACGGACATTGACTACTCTCTTTTGCCTTGCCCCCATGGACAATGTTTGCTGTTGTATCGACCTTACGCTATGGACACCGACCACTCTCTGGCCTATTCTCCACCATTGTTGTTTTGCTAATATATGACCTGCCTGTTTTGACCCTGAGCTCGGATTATATTAAAGCTTTGCAGATGGATCCAAATGTTTCCCGTTTCATTCCTGACACACACCCAATCATGACAAAAATGTACTATTTACCCAAAAAAACATTAGAAGTAATGTGAAACTGTAAATACACATTTTTGGAGAGAAACAACCCAGAGTTATTTTCAGTGAACTTCTTGACTTCCATAGCATATTCATACAGCCACAAGTTATTTGAAAACAACGCTATGGCCAGTCACCAGATCAAAACCCAACTCAACACCTTTGGGAAACTAACGTGTTACAACTCTATAAAGGAAAATAATACAGTGGCTTTCTAAATATCACAAATATCACAAATAACTAATAACTATACTACCTTAAAATCACTCAAGTGGACATTCCAAATGAAATATCCAACAATTAATTTAGGGTTTTATTTTTTTTTGGTCAAGAAAAATAAATATTTGACAATTTAACAACATAATTTTTTTTTTTTTAAATGCACATATTTTAAATTTCATTCAAAATGTTTGACAATGAAGAACATGTACAGATCAGTTTCAAGAGCCGTACATCTTATTTCAAAATCAATATTACTTTATTATCTCTAACAAAAAGCTGGACACAGTTACAACAATCGCTGACAGTGCACTCCTTCCCCATTCTCTAACAACCTAGCAGAGGTGGACGAAGTACACAAATCAAGTACTTGAGTGAAAGTACAGATACATACTATAAAATATTACTCCAGTAAAAGTAAAAGTTCTCCTTTTCCAATTTTACTCAAGTGAAAGCACAAAAGTACTTGTTTATTTATGTACTTAAGTAAAAAAAAGTACTGATAAATTTATTTAGCAATTTTATACAGTCTAGAACAGGGGTAGGCAACGTCGGTCCTGGTGTGCCACTGTCTTGCAGAGTTTGCAACGTCGGTCCAGGAGTACCGCAGTCCTGCACAGTTTAGGAGCTAAACTCTGCAAGACAGTGGCACTCCAGGACCGACGTTGCCTAGCCCTGTTCTAGAAGAAGAAGGTCTTATGGGTTTGGAATGACATGAGGGTGAGTAATGACAGAATTTGCATTTTTAGGAGAACTATCCCTTTACTGTTTGTTCTCAGAACTGTATGCTGTTTATTTATGAGCAGGTTATGAAGTTAGTCACAGCATCTTTCGGCTATGAATGATGAGCAGGATGACAGTCTAAGGTCTTATACCTGAATAACGTCTAGGTCAGTGTTTTTTAACTTTTTTTGAGCCAAGGTCCATTTTTAATTGAAAATCACAAGGCACACCGACAATCTGTAAAACTGTAAAAAAAAAAAAAAAACTGTAAAAACAGTGTTTTTTGATCTTTCATATTTGTGCCTACTCAATGTGAAACCTGGACCTGTTTAGATAAACACAGAGCTGATATCCTGGCTGGAATTGAAGAAAGACACACATGGAGCTCTTCCTCAACAGCTCTTTCTCCGTTTTTAGTTTTTAGCAGTCAGGGTTGAGAAGCTCAGCTCACACAGGTATGTCGTGGAAAACGGGAGCACTGTCAAAATAGCTTTGTTTGCCAGAATTATTAGTTTTCAAAAAATGTTTAGACCAATTAGGTGAAATTGAATAATTTCCCACAGCACAGTTGACAATTTCTTACCGCAGTACAGTGGTTGAAAAACACTGCACTAGTGCTTAGAGCGGTTTCACAATGCTTAAAAGCTCATTTTCATTCATCCATAACAGAGGCATTTTACTTAGTCATAGCACAGTATCTGTCATGTTTCCCCTCGTGCCTTGCCCTCGTGTTCCATGTTTTTGTTTTCATTCAGTCTCCCTCGTGTGCTCCTGT
>JAUMHG010000169.1:9318-20293 GCA_032359395.1 Enteromius anoplus | reverse complement strand
AACACACAAATGGACGTAGATGATACCTTTATTTGGCGCGAAAATTAATCAAACATGATATGAGCACATTAAACAATACAAGCATTTGTCCTGAAGTCTTGCTTTTCGTTGATTTATTCAATAAAGGGGAAAACTCAAGCATATGTTTTGATATTACCTCAAAAAAAAAAAAAAAAAAAAAAATCAACACTGTATTGTATGACATTGGCTTCTGTCTTTTAGTATCATGCAAGAATTCATTACAAAAGCACACACACACCATCAGGTTTTAAATTATACTGAAAAATCAAAAGAGATTGAATATGATTAAGCCCTTCTGTGATGCTATGTTATTCCCTACAGAGTTTTTCTTTCACTAACATTTAGCGTGCTAATAAGATGTCAACAGTTGCTAGGGGCTTCAAACTTCAAACAATGTCACTCTTCATTGCTTAAAATGTAGTCGTCAAGTGGCAATTACATATAAATTATCCATTATATGTCTAGATTCAGTGTTTCATAGGGTCACTTAAAAAAAAAAATATATATATATGTAAATGAAATAAAATAAAAATACTGCATTCGCATTCTGGCATATAAGGTATATATAAACTATTGTTAAAAGGTTTGGGGAGGTTAACTTCAGCAATAATATTATTTAAGCAATAAGTGACTTAATACAACAATGATCAGAATTTGAACAGTAGTATGTAACATAGTAACATATATGTATAAAAACAATATTGGGAACTGGTAAGTACGAAGTATGAACATTTAATACCTATATTTTCATTAACTTCTTGTTATATAACAGAATAAACAGCTTTGCTTTGGATGTTTTTTAGCACATTTCAGTGTTCAATTGTACAATAAGAAGGAAGTTCATACATCCATGCATCAAGTGTTACTCCCAATTACAACTTTTCTTCATTGTGTGCCAAGACAACAAAAACATTTTAAACCAAAATCTGAAATATTTTCTTCACTCAAAATAAAATTTAATCCAAATTAAAGCAGAAATAAGCACATGTGTGACTTTGGGGTCATTGGTTTCTCAAAAAAAAAACAAAAAACAAAAAGAAACAACAACAACAAAAATTAATTAAAAAATACAAGTAAGATGCATAAAATGTTTTTGTCTGTGGGAGCAAAAGGCAAGTAACTTAAATGCAAGTGTCCTTGTGTAAATTAAAGTGAGTGGGGTGTGCTTCTTGCCACAAGTGCATTGAATTAAGGCACAGGCACTGTTCATTTTTTGAACAGAGTGGGTGTATGGGTTTTATCCCAGTGTTAGCACAGTTTGGGTATAGGTGATCACCTTCTTGGGAGGCATCCTAGATGGAGGGCTGTAGATGTAAAACTTGAGTAATAACCCAATTTAATGTAAAACTTTATTTCAATAGAACACTTCAAACATTCTACTAACAGAAAATAACTTTTCAACTACATCAACTAGCAGTCATTAGAGTATTAGTAGACAATCTGCTTAATAACATTTTATTTTGACCTTTGCAAGTACATGTCAACTTATTCTACTAACCCTAACCCTACACTAACAGTCTGCTCTGATTGATAGTAAACTTGAAGTCACAAATTAGACATGCAGTCACACAAGTTACTCACAGTTAGTAGAAAGTGGACTATTAAAAAAAGTGTAACCCAAATTGATATTACAAGTAGACCTCAAAACAGAAGAAAACTGTCATATTATTTAAAAATGTGACAAAATGGTACTTTTTTATCTGCAAAAAAAAAAAAAAAAAAGAATATATGTAATGTTTCTGACTGAAAAAAAAGAACTCTGGTAAAAGCAATATACTGTATGAATTAAAATGTTGGCTGTTACAATAGGTTGAATGGTTTTCTGGTGATCACCTTGAACGTTTCTTGTTCAAACATTGTTTTTTCATGAATCTTGAGGAAATCCTTTTCAACATTGGATTTTTTAGGATCAGAACAAGTCCTCTGTATGTACAAGTGAGTTGTAATTGTGTGTGTGTGTGTGAAAGGGATTTTGTGAGTATCTAGAGGCATAAGTTGCTGCTGATCTGGCAAGTGGAGCCAGTTCCTGCTTGTGATAAGAAGAGTTTTCCATTGGGACAGACACACACCTCAAAGACAGTCTGTCTAGTTCCAGAGGGGGAGGCTTTTCCCTCAGGCAGACGTAGGAGCTTGATTTTCCTGGCATCCAAGCTGATCTTAAGAGAAAAAGGAAAAGGGTTTTATTTAATTATTTCATATCATAGCTACATTATATAAAAATTAGGTCCCACTGTATATTAAGTGTCAATAATACCTGTGTACTTACATAGTAACTAGATGTGTATCTAGTATGTAACCACAGTGTAGTACACATTGCTACATAGTATCTACAGATGTAATATTTCTGTAACCACACATATAACAACCCATAGAATGGTGTGTGTAAGTACAAATGTGTAACAGGACATGTGTAACAAGACTTTTTTCACTTCAATAAGTAGTCATGTAACAGGAATTACATAGCAAGGTTATTATAGTTAACGAACACGAACGAAAAGACTATAACTAGAATTGAAAAAGCATTTTTGGTTAACTGTAAAAAAAACAAAAAAAAAAACAAAAAACCCAACACTAATTGAAACTGTTTTGTGTGTATACAAAACTAACTTAAACGAACTACTATTATAACAAAAACATCCTTTGTTTTCGTCTTTGTAATAAGCCTTTTGGGTAAATCTATTTACTTCCTGCTGCCAGTTTTAAGCCAGGTGTTTGACAAGTATTGCACCACGTGGTCTATGTTGTCACGTGTCCACAGTCTTTCCGCGGCGGCTAGCGTGATGGCTGCAGCGAAAGTCGGAAGAAAGCGGATTCCTAGGGCTGGGCAATATATACCAGACGATATATTATGCGCATCCCCTCAGTAAAGCCAGTTCTTTGATTAAAATCTAAAACAAAAAAGCGTCAATCTAGCGTCTTCTTGGACAAACCTCAGTGAGTCTCTTGCAGTACCGCGTGAGAGCGAGCTCAAGCTCCAAGCGCGCACACACCTCTCTCTGCGTCTGCTCTGTTCAGCGAGCAGCTGAGCGGAGCGAAGCTTTTGGTTAAAATAGATATGTTGCTTCTAACTCGCTTTTACATGCAAATATAGCCAAAATCACAGCATAGCCATTGTTTATATCCTATGTGTACTTGACTTCATCAGACAACGCCTTGATTATAAATCAAGATTAATCCAGATTAACATCTTGCAAAATAGAGCTAGTTTAGAAGGCCTAATAATGGGGTGCATTTCAGTCACTATTTCATATTCATTCCATTTTTCTGACAACAGAAACCATTAAATATATCAGTGGAAACTGTTATATTATAGTTTTTATTATACAATACTTATTTTGATTCATGCACCTGACAAATGTCCTAATTTACAATGAATAAATAAATAAATGAATAAATAAAACGAGAACTAAGACTGTAACTAATAAAAACTAAACTAAAACTAAGCAATTTAAAAATATAAAAACTAGCAAATCTGCCTCTAAAAACTAATTAAAACTAACTGAATTTGAAAACAAAAAGTCAAAACTAAATAAAAACTAAAACTAATGAAAAATCCAAAACTATTATAACCTTGTTACATAGCTACATTTACATTTAGCTACATACAGCAGTCTGTATAAGTGTAACTGGAACAGGGGGTGATCAGGGGGTGTAGTTGGGTAGGTTTTGGGATATGTAAAGTGGGTGGAGTTGGTGCACATCTGTAATACCAATGTATTTACATGTTAACTTCTCAGAAACTGCCCACTTAATATAAAGTGTAACATTCTGGACACCAACCACAATTTATATGTGTATTTTTTGTACTTACACATACCATTCCGAGGGTTGTTATATGTGTGAAGTTACAGAAATATTACAGCTGTAGATACTATGTACTGGTGTGTACTTACACTGTGGTTACTTACTACATACACATCTAGTTACTATGGAAGTACACAGGTATTAGAGACACTTAACCTGTTAAACTCTGCGGACCCGCCGAAGTTACATTCAAGTTGTGCCTTGAATTTTTAAACATTTTTTTTACCATTTGAAAGCTTAGAATCTCTATTTTATGTAGATATGAATCACTTTGTATATTTATTTTACTGTAACAAAGTTATTTACACATAAATTACACTACCCAAAATTACACTACACCAAAATTAAATAATAGATTGGGACCTTAAAAACAATATTTTCTGTAAATTAATTACAGAAAAAATAGAGAGAAAAAACAGTGTAACCACATGCTATTTTTTATAAGTTCGAGCTCAAATGCAAATGGGTTTATTAAGGCTCAGGGTCGAGACAAACATGGTCGAGCGCCGGCAAAAAGAGTCAGTGGAGACATAAGCAATAGCATAAACGTAAACAAAGCAACTGTCAAATACCAGTAATCAGGGTCCTTAGGGAGAGGCAGAGAGAATATCCAGGAACAAGTAGTAATCGGCAACAGGTAATCCAAATGACAAGATACACGGAGAATGAAAACACGAATGAACACACTAGGTTGACGGCAATACACATAAACAATGATCCGTGACAAACACTCAAACATAGGGAGGCTTTATACACTGAAAATTAGGTCAGAGGGTGGAGACTTACAATGAAGCACCATGACAACTGACGAGCGGGGCTGAGAAATGAGTTTGTGGGGATAAGTTTGAACATGACAACAGAGGTAAACACACAGGAGTTCAGAGTTAGCTGGGCGCTGGAATGCCACCTTTTTTAGGGTTAAGTACTATTTAAAGCATGTAACAAGATCAAAATCGTTAAACTGACTTTTGTGGCAAGCAGAGATTTAGAACCAAATACTAATGTATTGTGCACAAAGTTTTGCTAACTAAATCACAAACACATAAAACACTAAAAAAAAACACACATATAGAGAGAAATGTCTGATTGAGGACATGTCAATAATCGTGAATTCCAAGGTTGAGAGAAGTTAAACTGCAGTGGTATTAGTCTAAGTCTTTGTGGTCAAGAGCCCACTCCCTTGGATGGGGAGACTGTACACAGCTCTATATGTTGCTCCAATGCAAGAGACAATGTGTGAGAGTTACAGTCATATACACAATGTCATTGGGGGCATGTTTATTCATAGAAAGGTTTGTCAATGTGTGAAAAGGTGCAAAATTCTGTTTTTATGGGCATTGCATGGCTTCCAGAAGTGTCCCTTTTTTACGTCTTTACTACAAACCCGATTCCAAAAAAGTTGGGACACTGTACAAATTGTGAAAAAAATCTGAATGCAATGTTTCAATATTTTATTCAGTATAGAACATAGATGACATGTCAAATGTTTAAATTGAGACAATGTAGAATTTTAAGTGAAAAATCAACACAAAAAAAGTTGGGACAAGGCCATGTTTACTATTGTGAGGCATCCCCTCTTCTTTTTACAACAGTCTGCAAATGTCTGGGGACTGAGGAATCAAGTTGCTCAAGTTTAGGAATAGGAATGTTGTCCCATTCTTGTCTAATACAGGCTTCTAGCTGCTCAACTGTCTTAGGCCTTCTTTGTTACATCTTCCTCTTTATGATGCGCCAAATGTTTTCTATGGGTGAAAGATTTAGACTGCAGGCTGGCTATTTCAGTACCTGGATCCTTCTATGCATCCATGATGTTGTAATTGATGCACTATGTGGTCTGGAATTGTCATGTTGAAAAATGCAAGGTCTTTCCTGAAAGAGACGATGTCTGGATGGGAGCGTATGTTGTTCTAGAACTTGGATATACTTTTCAGAATTGATGGTGCCTTTCCAGATGTGTAAGCTGCCCATGCCACACGCACTCACGCAACCCCATTCTATCAGAGATGCAGGCTTCTGAACTGAGCGCTGATAACAACTTGGATTGTCCTTGTCCTCTTTAGTCTGCATGACACAGTGAGCCTTCAAGAACAGACACTGTGCTAGGTCAGAGAAAACGAGGAGCATGTCCTGCTAGTGGTGCCCTATTGGCCCACCTTGACCTTGTTCCCGGAACTGATGCTCCTTGTTACAGTCCCTCCTTGGCCGATTCCTCTGAGGAAGAATCTTCTGACTCAAGACAAAGCACACTACGGAACCCAAATCCATACCTCTGGTCACGTCTGGTCCCTGGATAGGACAAGGGGGTTCTAGGGCAGTAGATACGGCTTTGGATTGCGACTAGTTCAGCTCATGTATAACACTGTGTAACACTGGATTATTCATTAAATATAATGATTAAATGGGTCTGATTCGTCCAAGCACTACAGTTATGCAGTAGTTAATTTATTACTTCCAGGTTTATTCTCCTCTCTTACCATCTAGAACTCTCAAACTGTATTTCCAAAAAGACCAGAATTGTTATTTCATTGAACAAAATATCCCATTTCACAAATGGTTGTTCATCCACAGTCCAGGTCTCTAACCTCTTACATTCAACCAATCGTAGCAGTTTCGTTGACAAGCACTCCAGTAAGTGTAACGAAGCTGAGAGACGATGAAGCGTGCAAATTCAAATGCAGTGTTTTATTGAAAAACTGGACATCGACAGACAGCCTGGGTCATCATTGGCAATCAACAATGGCAGAGGCAAAGCGAGAGAGTAGTCAATGTCCATGCAATAGTTGGCAATAATCAAAACAATCCGTGGGGCGAGACAGGTGTAATCCGGGGAAAGCAGAAATCGGCAGCGATAAGTCCAAACAGAAACACAAGGACACGGGTGGGAAAATTAACGGGTTGACAGTGCTAATGGACCGTGACAACATACAAACACTTCCAGGGATTTATACTCATGAAACTGGGTCAATGGGTGGAGCTAACACTGAAACACCAGACCTCGACCATGCCCTCCGGGGCTGCGTTACTGGGACCGACCTGGACAATACACAGCTCCTTGTATCATGCTATGGGAAATGGACCCGTTACGTGCGGACTGGGAACCGCGAGGACCGACAATCGCTTTTTGGATGGGGCAACCGGAATGACTGAATGTCACACAGCACCTCAGGCCATGACACAGGGTTAGGACCCGTTAACTGCGGCTTTGGTTCCGTGAGGACCGGCAACAGGTCTCCTGGTGGAGTAACCAGGACAGACAGGACGCTACATGGTTCCTCATACCATGAGGACCATACCAACTGAGCTTTACATGGTTCGCCACACGGGGAAACGGGGCAGCCACCCGTACAATGTGGATTAGATACCGCAAGGATATCAAACGGCTCTCCTGGCCATAATACTGGGACAGACGACAGGGAAACAGTCTCAAAAACAGCCTGTGCCAGAACCCTGATAATATCCACAGTTCTCACAGTCTTTAATGGGGGGTCTATTAAACTGGACACTAACCTTCTAGGCCTGGGAAGGACCTTGTTGTCCTCATGTGCAACACACGACGTCCAGGAACGCAGGGGCGACATCCATGGTGGCTGAAGACTGCGGTCAGACCTCCATCTTGGCAGGAGGCTGGTGCTGTGGCTCAGGATAAGCGGCCATCTTGTGTATAGTGCTCCCATTGTGCGGAGTCTCGCGATCGGCGGCCATTTTGTGTGATGTTTCACGATCAGCGTGATCTGGTGTGCACACCCGGACTCGGCGGCCATCTTGTGCGGCGCCACGCGATCGACCACCATCTTGTGCGAGGACGGCATTCGACGTATGGCCATACGAGAGTCGAGCCACGGGTTTGGTTTGACGCTCACGGCACGGTGATTCCTCCGATCACTACCTCAAGCGTGAATGTCCTCCTGCACTCGCTGAATTCAGTCTGACGGTCCATTCTATAACGAAGCTGAGAGACGACGAATCGTGCAAATTCAAATGCAGAGTGTTTTATTGAAAAACTGGACATAGACAGACAGGCTGGGTCATCACCAGCAATCAACAATGGCAGAGGCAAAGCAGGGGGGCAGTCAATGTCCATGTAATAGTTGGCAAAAATCAAAACAATCTATGGGGTGACACAAAGGCGTAATCCGGGGTAAGCAGAAGTCGGGCGGAGACATGAATCAAACACCAAGGCAACATACAAGGTGGGCGGAGTTTGTGGGAATGAGTCCATGCAAACAAACACAAAACATAGAGAGTTCGCTGGGTGCTGGAGTGCCACCCTCTGAGCTGGGCTGGCACATCCAGCTGATTGTTACAGTAAGTCTCGATGAGCCATACGTTTAGCCTTTTCCCTGAGCTGAACCAGTCTCATTTCTAACTTTCTATCTTTCATGGGACCCTTGAGAAAGCATGTGTTACCAAGGCCAAAAAAGGAGCTAGTCAAGGTATAAAAAGATAAGAGGAGTCATTATCGCCCCAAGGAAGCATTCCCATCAAATGACCTGAAGCACTTTTTAGGCAGGGGTCTCAGCTGACTTCCCCAGACATCTGCTACTGAGCAAATTTGAGTGAGGGAGGTTTTTTTTTTGTCCTCTGAGATGGCTGATGCGCAAACCTCCAGCCTAACTGAGGCAGAACTGTCAAGGGGGCACTCAAGCCGATGGAGGTGTCTGTTTCTCCTAGTAAAAAAAGCGACAAATGAATGCTGAGGGGTACTGGAGTGGAATATGTGACAGATGGGAGAAAGTCAAGAAAGCAATACCTGAAACTATATAAGAGCTGATTTAAGCCTGGTTCTTTGTCCTAACTGAGACTCATTTAACTATCAATCTGCAAGTCAAATAGCAAAACCTAGGGGCATAGAAATTATTATGAACGGGGATATGCCCTCCATCACCTCCAACATCTACATTGGTTCCAATACTTTTTGCGAGAAAGCAGGGATAATTGTAACACTTTGGTTCTTTAAAAAAATTAAAAATTCTGCTAAAGCTTTGTAATTGATTACTTTAATATGTTAGCATATATAACCTGTGCTAAATACATTTTTTCAATTTAACCTCTTACACTCTGCTGCTATTTTGGTGAATTCCCCCTGCATTTTACCTACCAAATTAAAAAGCTTCCCATACCCACATGTAGGTGAGCTGTATATATAAAAGATTGGTATAATTTTAAAGGAAACCTTTTGAAATTACATAAAACACTGTTGAAATTGATTTTATGTTATAATAAAGACAAAAAAAGAGGCGCTTTTTAATATTTTTTTTGTTGTAAACTGAAATTTGAAAATGTAAAATTCAGGTTCTGAGTGCCTCAGCTCCCTGCAAACAATTGTATTTGTTTCCAACACATGCCAGCAAGCACAGGAAAAAGGAAAAATTGTTCTACCATAATCTATGCAAGAGTTATTCTATTCCAACTGTAGGGAAGAATACAAAATTTTTCATACAATTTCCGCCTACCCAAATTTCCCCCAAGTCTCCTAGTTTCCCCATACCAACATATACAGTGGAATAAATGCAATATCTTGGTGACATTTTAAAGAAACCCCTTTGAAATCACATAAAAAACTGCTATAAGTGATAAATATTATTTTATATGTTGTCTGTTCTACGATGAACCATGTCAACACAAGGCGTTTTGGGGGGGTGTGTGTACAAAGTGTACTGTACGTGTAAATAACTTTGTTACAGTAAAATGAATATCAAAGTGATTCATATCTCATATAGAGATTCTAAGCTTTGAAATGGTACCACATATGGGGTTATTGGTGCACTCAAAGGGTTAAAAATTCAAGACACAACTTGAATGTAATGTTTAAGAGGTTAATTATGTTGAACTTAATTAAAATAAAACATGAGAAGTCAAAGGCACACTTTTTTAATGACAACCAATGACAGATGAAAGTTTCACAACTTGGAGTACATTAACTACAGCATCAGGCCCACTGGCAGTAACAGCATTAGAACAGAATAAAGGGCAGTTACCTCTCCATCCTTTGACTCCAGGCGTAAATCGCTCCTACAAGTAGCTTGGAAATCACCTGCGTCAGCTTCTATTTTCACTCCTTTAGGGGCCTCCATGTATAGCGAACGTGTAGGAGACTCCAACCTGAGCAGAAGAAATTTACATTTAGACATATAGCAGAAGCAATTTACAAATGAGGACAATGGAAGCAAGCAAAATCAACAAATGAGCAATAAAACGCAAGTCAATTTATTTTAGCTTCACCTAATTAATTATTAATTAGTTTAGTTTTAGCTTTTTGTTAAGTTTGTTTATCTTTTTTATAATTATAATAAGATAATGAAACCAATAAACTCCTGGTAATGAAAAATCAGCAAAGATTTTATTCATTACATCATAGATGCTGAGCTGACCAAGGACGCTTTACTTGTCTCCCCACCATCAGACTCTCCATCATTAATGGTATTTAGTGCTTCTTATAGTCTACCGCTTCAGTAACCATATTTCTTTTTATTCATTTTGACTATTTATGAAACTGATAACCACTAATTTAGTAAGTGAAAGGTCTTGCCTAACAATGTACAATGTTAAAATAAAAAATAAAAAAATGACAGCATGAAAATACAGGTATAATAGTGTGCAAATTTGACACTTTTTTATTTGGTCTTATATAAACAAGTTTTAACAACAGGAATGCAAATCAAAGTCAATGACTAGGAGACGTGAATGTTTCATTGAAGATTTGTTATGTGCATTTGAAAAACAGCCACAGGTAATATTTCCCCCCTGGTGGTTCTAGCATAGTTCATATTATTCTTTTAATCACAAATGATTTTGCAAAAATAAAAAGAATTGATCATTTGATTTGATGCAAAGCTGGAAAAAACAAAGTTCTGATTAGCATGAAAAATGTAAAAATTAAGCTAGGCCAATTTGATGCAAATTAACAATAACAATAGGGAAGGTAAGGATACCTAACTCACTAGACATGAATAATATATTATACATATAATATTAGGGCAGGTACTCGATTAAAAAAAAAAAAATCTAATTAATTAGAGGCATATAAATATTTGACCCGAGAACAGTGAGAAGTAAGTTTTTTCATATGGATTTTTAGTAAACCATTGAATAATGACTGAATACATAAGCTTAAGCAACAAAATATTGTTTATTTTTGTTCAACCAAGTC
>JAUMHG010000166.1:229681-243346 GCA_032359395.1 Enteromius anoplus | reverse complement strand
CGGCTGGCAGAGGGTAAGACATTAATGAGGGGGCGGAGTTACAAACAAGGGCAGAGACACGAGGGAGCAGATAAACACTGAATGAAACAAAGACATAAACAAGACATGAAGCGCCTGGGGGCGTGACAGGAACATAAGTGTTTTTTTTTTATGTAATTTATTTCAGTGATGCAATTCAGAATTTTTATCAGCCTTATCCTCAGTCTTCAGTGTCACATAATCCTTCAGATATCATTATAATATGTTGATTTACAATCAATGCTGTTCTTTTTAGCTTTTTATTTATAAAAGTATCCAGAACAAAATGTCACAGGTTCTAAAGATATAAGGCAGGAAAACAATGCAGTACATCATTATATTAGAATAATTTCTGAAGGATGTTATGCATTTGAAAACTGTAGTAACAGCTGATGAAATTCTGATTTGCATCACTGAGTTAAATTATATTTTAAAGTATATTACAACCTCTGACACGGAGAAGAGTGAAAACTACTCACATGATCACTACTAAACATCTGAATAGAACTTAAACAAATGCAAATTTACAGGCCTTCTTCTGTTTGTTCTGCAAAATGTAAACACGGTCTGTAAGCGTAAATATTAATTTTGTCTAACGTTCTGGAAGAGGTTGTGCGTCGCTGCGCAGAGGTAACGCACAGTAACAAAGTAAAAGTACAGTTTTTTCACTGAAAAAAATACTTGAATAAGAGTAAAAGTACCCATTTTAAATGTACTCTAAAAGAATCACTTACCCACAAGATTTACTCAAGTAAATGTAACAAAGTAAATGTAACTCGATACTACCCACCTATCTCTCCCTATGCTGACAACTCGATTATCTTCATAGGCTACGTATCTAAAACCGCCATCACCTAAAATCAAACAAAAGAACAGTAGAAATGCAAGAAAATTATATTATATATATATAATTTCTAACATGTTGTACTTTTTGTAACATGTTGCCTTACTTACCAGCTATTATCGTGAATAAACCTGCAAACAAGAGCAGAAGAACGGCTGAGGTAGACGCCATCGCACAGCTTTTCCTCTTTATGCCTTGCTACTTTCTCTTGATTCACACTATTACCAGATTACTCGTGGGCGTCTGAAAAACCAACAACTATTTTCCTGTCATCAACCACACCCAAACACATGTGAAAGGAAAGACGCACATAGCTGTAAAATCAAACTTGTTAATTAAACATGTAAATTAAAACATTAACCAATTCAATCAAGTTTTGTTAGTGATATGTTTGAATAAACTCTTCAAGTGCTCACCAAGGATGCATTAATTTATTCAAAAATACAGAAAAAAACTGTATTGTGCAATATTGTGTACTGGTTTCCTATTTTTATCTTTAAAACATCAAGTATTTTTGTGACGCAGTGTTGGATTTCCATCAGTCATTTTCCAGTCTTCAGTGTCACAAGATTTTTCAGAAATCAAAGCCTGATGTGCTTATTGTCTGTGGTAAAACAATTGTGCATCTTATTTATTTTTTTTTATTCAAAGTGAAAATCTTTTCTAACAATATCAATCTTTGCTATCACTTTTTATCCATTTAATAAAAAGTAAATAATAAAAGTATTACTTTCTTCAAAAAAATATAAAACTTTACTGACCCCAACCTTTGATTAGTGTTGTCACAATCTAGCTGGTGTGTCAGTTCTGGTCACTGGATGACACTCCAGCGATCGTGAGTTCTGCGTTTTGTTTTATCTTGTGCCATGTGATTCTGTGTGTTTGTTTATTTACCTGTCAGCTTCCTCCTGTCTGGTCCTCGTTTGTAACCCTGCCCTCTCATCAGTGTTTCACTCCCTTTCAGCCGTGTTTTGCCCAGGTGTGTTTGATTAGTCTTTGTATAAATTCCATGTCCCATGTCTTCTTCAATGTCAGTCGATAACGTTGCATGTCAGTTTGTAGCTATTTGCTTTGCTCCTCACACTTTCATTTGTTTTTTCTTTGTTTTAATAAATGTTCACGTTTAGAATTCAAGTCCTGCCTCTGAGTCCTGCCTGTCCGTTCTGGAAGTGAGAGCGCGATTAGCGACAGCCGGCACCCGTGACAGATCGACTGACCAAAGAGAGGATGGCGTTCGCTCCGTTCGTTCAGGTTTTACAGCTCAAGGAGTTATCACCTGTCCTAGCAATCCCTAAAGAGCTAGCGACGGGTTCTGACACCACATCACGGCAAGAGGGGCCGTGTTTAACCCTGTCAGTGCCGGTCATTCAACCAATAGAGCTGTCGAAGGCCCTCATGGTATCAAAACAGTCAGTAACGGGTGCCAGCCCCGTAGCACGATACGAAGGGTCGTGTCATGTCCAGTCCGTCCAGGTTACGCAGCCTGAGAAGCTGCAAAAGGCCCTCATTGTGTCAAACCAGCCAGTAAAGGGTGCCAGCCCTATAGCACGATACCAGGGGTAGTGTCATGTCCAGCCTGTCACAGTTACACAGCCTGACGAGCTGCTGAAGGTCCTCGCGGTTCCTAGCCCGCATGTAACAGGTTTCAACCCCATAGCACGGTACGAGGAGCTGTGTCAAGTCCAGTTAGTCTGTGACCAAGACTCATGGTGGCCAGATCCGCCAGACCCAGTCTGTGATCTGGACCCAACATGGCCGGATCCGCCAGACTCCGTCTGTGATCTGGATTCAGCATGGCTGCACAGCCCATGGAGGTCCCTGAATCACGTTTCAGTCGGTCTGGGAGGGCGTCCTCTCTGTCGGCTCAGTATCGGAGGGGGATGTCAGCATCGGTATGGTCACGAAGGGTGTATCCATTCCCTGTCTGGTCTCGTAGGGCCAGTTCAATTCCTGTCTAGTCTCGAAGGGCGTATTCACCTTCTAGGCGGTCTAGAAGGGTGTCACCTCTGACTGTTGGTTACAAAAGCGCCGCCTGTCAGCGCCGCCCAGAGGACGTCTCCTTCGCCTGCGCCGCCCCGGTGAACCTCTCCGCCCAGAGGGAGGTCTCCGCCACCTGTTCTGCCCCGGTGGGCTTCTTCGCCGCCTGCTCTGCCCAGGGGGACTTCTCTGCCGTCTGCACCGCCCTGGAGGGTACATGGACAGTTTGGTCGGCTCAGGAGAGCATTATCGCTGCCTAGTAGGCCCAGAACACATAATTGCTGACAGATTTATTAAAAAAGACAAACTGAAGTATCCCATTGTCCTAAGTGTTTAGACCCTTTACTGTGACACTCATATATTTAACTCAGGTGCTGTTCATTTCTTCTGATAATCCTTGAGATGGTTCTAAACTGTCATTTGAGTCCAGCTGTGTTTGATTATACTGATTGGACTTGATTACACCTACCAAAAAGGCTTAGAGGAGAGATAAGGCAATAGTTATGTTGTTTTAAAACCATTCGGGATGATTAAATATTGAGCAATTGGTCACACATTGTAGCGTGGAAGTGGGTGTGGGACACGGAGAACCATCTCAGACAAAGTGGTGTTAGAACATGATTAACATATGGCGCTTTTCCACTGCTTGGTACGACTCGACTCGGCTAGTTACGGCACAGCTCAGTTCAGCTCGGTTTGCGTTGCCACTGCAGTTTAGCACTGCTTTAGAGTGGGCAGGATTATTCACACGTCGTTATAGTTAGGCACCTCTACTGCCGTGACATCATCAAAAACATGCCACAAACAAACAAACAACAATGGAGCATATCGACGGAATGGTGTCCTTCATTCTCCGCTCCTCGGCTATTAACGAGTTGAACGTCTGTACATCCTCAATACACCATGAAACAGCCATTTTTGGTTAATACAAAAAGGTGCGTTTCTTCAAACAAAAAAGTTGCATCCGATATTTCGCTGGCTGTGCTGATTTATATCTAGCGGGTCTGTTGTGTCTCATGTCGCAAGTTCAGTGATGCAGTAGTGACGATTTTCTCCAGGCCAATCAGTGACCAGCAGAGTTTAAACTTCAAGTTTTGATAATGATTTGGCTCGCTTAGAACCTCACCTGAGGTGGTACTAAAAAAAAGGACCAGGTACCAGGAACTGATCCCAGTGGAAAACCCCCCAAAAGTGAGCTGTAATAAACCGTGCCGTACTATGCAATGGAAAAGCTCCAATACAGATCACAGCTGCTACAAAAGGAGAAACTTCATTTACATTAGGGGTAGTAAACTTTAACTGTATAAAAGGTTTGAACGAAGAATATTCAGGGTTCATTCGACTCCGCTGAACCCAAGGTACCACATGTGCTTTGTCACTGCTATACTACAATAAACATCTTCATCAAGATCTTCAACGTCCTCATCATTTAATTGTACATTGGCAAGCCACCCAACAAGGATTTTTCGGAAAAAGTGGGGAACGGTAAGAAAGCTGTTTCTTTCTTATTTGCTGATTTTGTCAGGGAACCCCCTTTTTTTTAAAATCTAGAAAACATTTTAAGGACAGAAGAGAATCTGCTTTAGTCAGTATTGCAGGAGTTCTTAAGCCTATTCTGTACAAATTCTGTTTAAGATTTAAAAAAAACTGAATCAGCCTGAGGCAATGTGGTGGCAGAGTTTTACTGGAATTATTGTTTCTAAAGTAACTGAAACGGAGTTAGTTGGAATTAACCCGACGATCTGTGGTCTCAGATGGTGACTGATAGTATAGTGAGTCAGACGCACCGTGACTCAGTGAAGTTAAAGTTGATTTGCCCCGAAGTACTGTGGTTAATTAAATTGTTTTAAAAACATAACACAAAACTCAAAGTAGTGTGATTTTGTCCAACATACTGTGACAGTGTTGCATTTTTAACGGTTTAGTGAAGTGAAGTGTAAGGCCCGACGGAGTGTGGTTGTTTTATTCATTTGCGTCCAAAGCACAGGAGCTGTGAATCATTAGACTAACAGGTATCTAAAAGTAACTAGATAATGTTCAGTCAGTGATGGAAAATAAGCCTATTGAATTGCTGAAGACAATTTAATAAGATTTAAAAAATGGAAGAGCTGATAGTTCAATACTGTACATTGCTAAGCATGGCTCAGAAGCATTGTTTGATGGAATAGAGAAAGCAAAAAATTAAAAAATTGTCCCAAAATACTTAAAACCAAAAAGGGAAACGTTGCCAATGCCCTTCAAGCTGTTCTTGCCTCATACAAGGTAACTAAGAAAAGATTAAAAGAAATGAAAACAGAAAACTAATTCCTAAATTCTCAAGTCAGCAACTATGTCATGTCATTGAGAATTGTGAAGCTGAAGAGATCATTTTGAAAGAACAGCAATGTTAAAATCTGGAACAGAAAGGGAAACATTTTGATGTTTGTATGAATGGATAGCTAGACATTTGATACATGACCAATCCAATTCTGAATATGGCGAGAAGAACTGCAAGAAAGCCCTTAGTCAACAATATAATTCTTCGGATGATTCTGTGAGGTTCCCAATGGCACCAGTGCGAACAAGACCGACTGGAAATAGAAATGAAAATGAGAGGGTTCCTGATCAAAGAACTGAAAATGGCCAAACTGCTAGACAGCTGTCTTTTATGGACTTTCTTTTCATGGCAGTGGGTACTTTTGACCCTGATAACATGGATCCTGTAGAGTTTGTGTCAAAACTGGAGAAAGCAGTGGAGGCTTATAGTGTGTCAGATGAAGATGCTTGTAAACTTCTTATAATTTGCATTCCTTTATCATTAAATAGTGCTCTCTCACCAAAAGTTTGTGACAAAAGGGCAGACAAAGGAGCAAGGAGAGAAGCTTTACTTAGATTCGCTGGGAATGATTTGGTGAACTTGAGAAAGATAACTGAGGTTACAATGCAAATTGGAGAACTTCTTGTAGCATTTGCGTCCAGGTTATGGAAAATGTTTAGCTGTTACAGTGGTTTGCCCAATGCAACTAAACCAAACCTCATGTTTAAGTCTGCATTAATTGCACAAAGCAGTTCACACATGCGAGAAGCCATTGCAATGCATGTAGAGTTAAATGCATCATACGAGCAAATCATTTCCAAAATGACACAGTATTTCAATGCAATGAAAGGAAAGCTGCAGAATCTAGACAACCACTTGTTGCCTTTGGCAAGAGAGAATGTTCTAGATTATCTGGTCGATTCCAGACCAAGGAGACTTGACAGAGTAAATTCAGAAGGTATTACTCTTTGTCATGCATGTGAAAAAGCTGGTCACATTGCTAGACATTGTCAAGACCGTGAGAGACCTCATCAAAGGTCTGTCTCTCATGCATGTGGAAATTATGATCACATAGCAAGGCATTATTTAGAGAGAGGTCAGCAAGTTTTTTGTTTTGCTTGTGGAAAGATGGGACTGTGTCATTTTTCACACACAAAAAAGGATGGGCTATTGTGATTTGCTTAAGAAGATAGGCAGTTTAGAAACCCAGTTGGCACTATTGCAAGAAAATAAGGAAGAAGCCATTCACACCTTGCAAGACACAGCACTGCATGAACATGACTGTAGCTCAGTCACAAGCTGATGCAAATTGAAGGAATTGTTTTATGATAGTATCATATTTTAGGAAAATATGTTTACTATCAAAAGTGGGGTGATTCTTTATAATTTTAGAAATCTGTTAATGGCATTGTTGTTTAAATGTAGATTGTAATAGATTATTTAATTGCATTCAGTGATTAAATTTCTATAACTTTGATGTTTTAAATATGAAAAGATTCTTGTGGGGAAAAGGGGGGCAACATCTTCTTTTAGATCTTGTTTCAGGTATGAGCATCAAGATGAACGGTGTGACCTCCAGGAGAATTACAATCTGGTCTGAAGGACAAGAAGGCCAGCAGAACTAGTGGAGCCAAGGGACTTCCAAAAGAAAAGGGACTTCTTAAAGAACAGAGTGATCATCAAAACTGGTCAACCAGAGATTTCAAGACCTGCAATGTTCGGAACTCCAAGCCTAAAAGATCTAGGAAACCTGAGACCCACCGTGGCATGGATAGACCTGACGGAAACGTCACAAACTGCAAACAGCAATGACTTTTAGAAGGACTCTTTCAAAGTTACATGAAGAAACAATGGAAAAGAGAAACAAGGAGAGATCAAACCATTTCAGAAACTATGGACAGCAGTTGTTCCAATAAGATGGAAAACAAGTGGGACGTACCCACGCAAAGAAATACACAAAGACAGAGACTTACTGCACATGACAAAGACACAATTATATGAATACTCTAATGCAGAACATATATATCATGTCTAGTGATTGCACACACGGACAAAGAATGTTCACACTGATAAAAGAGCACACAAACAAACACACACACTTTATGGCACTGATTAATGTTTTTGCTCCATGTTAGAACATGATTAACATACAGATCACAGCTGCTACAACAGGAGCAACTTCATTTACATTAAGGGTAGTAAACTTTAATTGTATATAAGGCTTGAACAAAGAATGTTCTGGGTTCATTCGACTCCGCTGAACCCAAGGTACCACATGTGCTTTGTCACTGCTATACTACAATAAACATCTTCATCAAGATCTTCAACGTACATTATTTCTTGCATTGGCGAGCCACCCAACAAGGATTTTCCGAAAAAAATCCTTAAATTGTTATTCAATTATTTCATTTATTTACTGAAACTAAAGAATACCAACTAACAGAAATAAAAAAGAAAGGCAAGATAATATTTTAAATGTGGGGTTGTAGTCCGGCTGATTCAACGTCTCTGAAGGTTATAAATGACTCCCAACAATTATATTTCTACTACATTCGTATATTTGTGAGTCGTGACTGTAGTCACTTGCGCTCCTACCACAGATCACAGACCAGCACCAAAAAATATGATTTAATTAGGTTTTTCTTAATAGCTTAAGTAAAACCAAGCCTAAGTAAACTTAAAATAAAACTTAAAGAACTGAATAAGAATATTATATTATATAAATTAAATGAACAAATAGACTGAATAGTCTTCACTTTAGAAATTCAATTCAAATTCAAGTTACAATTCCATGTTAGGCTATAGGTGACATCTATTGGACTATTTGGGAAGTGACAGAAAAAAAATTAGTGACATTTGAACACAGAATGTAACTTCACTTTTGACCTATTTCAGTTTATAATAACTAGCCTATAGTTATTTTTGCCCTTAAACACCAGGTCTATGCTAAAGTTAATACATATCTCAAAAAGTGTATTGAAAGTGTTTCTGTCTTAACCTTTCTCCATTCCGATTACATTAAATAATGTTTTAGATAAACTCTTGCCAGCTTTTTCTCGTGGTAATCAGCTAAATATTTTAAGTTGTCATATTTGATGAAACAGAATTTGGAATTTATTGTTGATAACCACCTACACAGTATTCCTTTTCATTTTACATGTTAAGAATACTTTTGTAACTCTTAATGTCTAGCCAAATCCTTTAAAATGCAGCATCCCGACATAAATGTAGACATTATTAAGCCTACTGGAACCTGATTCAATTCAATTCATACATATTTTACAAGGTGAATAATTTGTCCAAACTCAATCATAGAATGACCTAAACCTAACCCTGTCCCTAAACCTAACCGTCACAGGGTTTTAGAAAAATTGTACAAATTTGTACGAGTAAGGTCATACGAATAAATACGAATTAGCACGAATTTGGGGCCTCCTATGAATATGTATGAATTGGTCGTGAGACTGTATTGGAATCAATAGCAGACAACAATGTCTCCTGAAAGACGTTAATGCAAGCCACTTGCGATAGGCTAAATGAGATCTCACCTGTATTTTGTTAAGGAAACAGAACTGCACCAAGGATCTGCGAAGTGCCCATCCTCTCTCAGTTTTAAAGAGGTCTATTCAAAATTAGACACATTAGTCAGAGTCAGTTATGATTGGCCGGTTTAGACCACCAGAGGGCGCTCTCTTGGACTCAATATTTGAATGTTCTGGACTGCATTTCCCATCACCCCTCATTACACGCCGCTGTGTGTTGTTATCTTATTAGTCTCACCTATAAATACACTGTTGCTTTGTATCTTTTGTTTGCTGTCATGTGTTTCTAGTGCCTGTATGTTTATTGAGTCTCATTACAACATTCACTTTGCAGAGTGAGCCACCATCTCTCGATTCACTGGTTTCCACAGCTTGGGCCAAAAGTAACATGGTCTGTTTCTGGTCAAAACTAAGAAAAAATAAAAAACTTTTGCATTTCAGCTATTTTCTGATCCTAAATCTAGCTTTACTCTAGCAGAACAACCCTCAACTTTATCTAAGTTTTCGATCATTGTTGGTCTTATGTGCCTCAAGTCGTGAAAATCCATCTATACATGCACTTATTCTGGCCAGAAATTTGATGTTGCTGTTCAATACAAGCTGCCACCTCAGCCTCATCAGTTTAGTTTTTTCTGCGCCAAAACTGCCTCTTGTTTAAAATCTTTTTAACGTTGCATTTGCTCAGAACTACTCCATGCCGTTCAGCTAATAAAGCAAGAATTTAGTAAAACCACATTTAAAATAATCCTTAATGTGTTTAAAATTTAACATTTAAGTTACACATTTAAACATTTACCATGTGTATAGCCGTTAAACAAACAGACTGCATGGAAAAAAAAGTCAACTAAAACAATAAAATACAATCTGAAAAAATTAACTGCAAATAAAAGTGGTTTCCCCAGTTTTATTAAAAATGTAACAGCTTTTCTTCTTTCACAGACATTCTGTGCTTAAAAGCAAGCATGTGCGTTCAAAATGGTTGATACAGAAATTCAGGTTATATTTTAGATTTTACTATTACATCACATCCTCGTGGAAGTGCATCGACCTCCACAATCCAGCAGTGACTGATTTGACAGATAGTTGCGCTTCAGTAACCAGTCTTTGGTGGCTGCACGACAGCACGAGTGTAGGCCGGTGTCAATGTCTCTGAAGGGTGTATAAACAGGAGCTGACTAAACAGGCGGCTGCATGGGGTACATGGCCTGTCCTTTGTCATATGCACTCTGCACTCTAGTGGGATATCCAGGATTTGCTGGAAAATTAGTAAACACACAGTAAAGACTACTACATGGTTACAGTCTGTCGAGAACTAGGTGTTCTTACTGGCCACGTGATATGGGGGTGGGGGTCCTGGTGCACATGGCTGTCCCTCATATGGTTTCATCTACATTGGCTGACCGTAACCTGGTTGAGTCGGCACTGGTTGGTATTGTGGATACTGGATCCCCTGCACTGCAGACTGCTGCTGAATTACATTTGTATTTGTCACTGCAGTCACTTGTGCTCCTACCACAGTCGAGATGGGGGAAAAAAACAAGACATAAATCAATTTTTAATTCCATTTTACAAGCCCTTTTAATATTGTACAATCCCCATTAATAGAGCAATTCATCCAAACAATGAAAACAAGGCAGGCAACTTCAATCTCAGGCCTTCCTATTTTTCATCATAGATTTGGATAAATTTAGCAATGTTCACCAGCAGATCTTCTGCAGTGAATGGGTGCAGACTGAAAGAGAGTCCAAACGGCAGATAAAAACATCAATCAATTAACATTCTTGGGAGGAGAGGTACTGTCACGGTTCATGGGTTCACTATCTCAATCATGCCTGTTGTGTGGCTGAGTGTGGGTAACGAGCTAACTAGTTCCAGCTGTGGCTCGTTATCCAACACTATTTAATGTGTGCTAAACTGTCTTATCTTTGTCAGTTCCTCTGTTTTGCTGCACGGAGCTCCGCTCATGTGTTTTCTGCTCCTGTTAAAGCCACACACAGTCAATATTTCTTTAGTACATTTATTTTTCGAAACATTATTGGAACATTTTATGTTTGGTAAATACCAAGTGAGACACTGAGACAAAAATGCATGTTAAGTTTATGAGTTAATTGTGGAATATATATAACACTTATGGCTATTATCAATGCATTATAGAAATAAAAGTGTCTACCCCTAAAATAAGTACTACATATATAGTACAGTACTTACATGAGTAACAGGACCGTAAAATGAATAGGCACCTCATGATTCTCATGTTTTTTCTCATAAAGTCCATTTCTTACTGGAGAAAGCAATACTTTGACCACAAGTGATGTTTCAAAGTTAAAAACGCTTGTATGTTTTTATTTATTTTTTGTCTGTTTTTTTTTTACTTTTTTCTCAAGACATTTATTGTCAGATTGGAGGGGTGTGGGTTATTTTAATGGTTTTTATCAGCTGTTTGCCCCCTAATTCGTACAGCACCCATTCACTGAAGAGGATCCATTTCTCAGCAAGTGGTGTAATTCTAAACTTGATCAAATCTGTTCACTTGAAAAAAACAAACCAATCTACATTTTGGAAGGCCAGTACATTTTCAATGTTTTGTAAACTAAAACACTTACGTCTGGCTCTTCTGCACATTTCATAAATGCAGCAGCAGGGGCAGCAGATGACAATCACAATAATATGGAACAGAAAACCCAGTATTCCAACATCAATGATAAATGTGTCACTGTTTCCTCTGTCAGACAGAAAAAAGAATTCAAACATTCAAAATGCTCTTTAGCATCCTTTAGTGTATATACATGAGATTGGATGTACAGTATATATGCACACTAGAAGATGCTAAAGAGCATTGTCATGTATCACATTTAAAATTACCTACCACTTCATTTATTCAAATATTTTTTATATTAAGTTAAACAGTCTAACTTACACATGTAGCCTGTAACAAACGTATTCATTTTTAGCTGTACAAAACGGCTTCTTTTTCAACTTTTGAATCTTGATACCATATTATTTTACTGTATTAATTTCGATTTAAGGACAACCATTTTATTTTACTTTTATTCTTTAATTATTTTTTATGTGAGTTGAGGAAACTCAAAAATCAGCTGAAGCTAAATAAAATTTTAAGTTGGCTAAACTTTTTTTTTTTTTACAGTGTAGTCTTTCCATATAATTAAGCCAGAACGCATAATTTAAAAAATGTGCATTGCGCTCCTACATTTTTTAACTTAGGGAAAAAAGTAAAAGTGTCAAGACCACAGCATGCACAGCAACAGTTAAAAGAGTAATACGAACCAATCTGGGGCATGCATTTTGTGAACGGCAGAAAAAAACCACAACCCAGCTTTGTAGGAAATTGTGGGAGGTGCAAAACACCCTGGTTACTGCCAGCATTTTCTTTCTTTTTTTTTCCTTTTTCATTTTTGGGGAAACTATCCCTTTAAGGCATTAACCCAAACCCAATTTTGAAAATTATCATGTTGTTCTTTGAAAATTGTGTCTTTTGAAATGATCATGTGACATGTTTTAAAACATTTAACAAACACTTTTCTTAAGAAAGAAATCACATATAAGTCCTTACGTATTGCAGAGGCGTTGAACAGACTCGGTTAACTTTACATCTTCTTTAGAGCAGCAGTATTTTTTATTGCAGTTTCCACAGCAGTGCTGAAAATAGCATGTAAATCCTTCCTTGTATTCTCTATTGATGGTGTAGTAGCTCGTACAGTCCTCACTAATACCTGACAGAACAGTAGAAATGCGACACAGAAGACCATCTTAAAAGACCAGATTAAAGAGATCGTAACATTAACATCATTAATTGAAGTGCTGAATAAAAGGCCTTTGGTAAACTGTTCAAAACCAAATGTAAAGTGTTTTTGGAACAGGCTGCCTAACTTACCGGCTTTTACAGTGAATAAAACGGCAGACAGGAGCAGAGGAACCGATAAGGTAGATGCCATCAGACCGCACTTCTAGTACCTGTTATACCTCACTACCTTCTCTTGTTTCCTATACTATAACCAAATAGGCTTGTGGTTGAAGAACAAAAGACAGTTTTTCCTGTTTTTGTCATGTCAATTGCACGCAAACCTTGCAGAAGAATCGAAAACAAAAGATGAAAAGCAACTGTTTAAGTCAAACTTCTTAAATGAACCAATAGGCTGCAATCAGAGTTTGCTTGTGATTTGTTCCTTAAATACATCACAAATCTTTTTTAAAAACAAAAGTTTCATATAAACAATGATTAATGTACATATTTTATTGCATTATTTATTTTTTTAATCAATTATGATAGCAGTGCCAACCATTGTGGGTTCTCCAAAGTACCTTTTAGTGATATAAAGCCCCTTTTGTGCAATACAGAGTTCTCTGTGCAACCATTAAAGCCACATATAGTCAATAACCCAGTGTCAAAGATTGTATTTGGTGGTGCAAAGTTCATAGTGATATTGATAGTCATGTATAGTGATACAGCACCTTACAGAGTAGAAAAATTACAATCAGAGTGTGAAGAGTTACACTTGCAATTGTAATTCAGATTTTAAATCCCTGGTATTGTTTTCATTACCCTTTACGTGTTATTAATAAAAGCAAAAATGCTATTGTGTGGTGTTTATCTACAATATTAGACAAAAAAAAAAAGACTTCCAAGCTCCAACATTTATTTAACAAATGGGCAAAGTGACACCTTGAAAGCATATACCAGATGTGCAGAGGTCACAATCATTAAGTGTAGCACAGAAACATAAAATAGTGAATAAAATGCACAAAATCATCAAATTTACTTAGACACGAACAAATCAGATAGGTAGACTTGAACAAGAATGAAGCAAGATACTTGTCGACAGTTAAACAGTTGTTCTTTTTTCACCAAGCTGTTTGGCAATTGCCCCGTAGCCCTTTCCAGCTTTGTGAAGCTCTACAATTTTGTCTCTTGTGTCTTTTGACAGCTCTTTGGTTTTGCCCATGTTGCTACTTAGACTTTGGCTGATTGT
>JAUMHG010000166.1:214671-225508 GCA_032359395.1 Enteromius anoplus | reverse complement strand
GACTTCAGGATTGAAGACGTGTTTAGTTTGAAACAAGAAGATCCTGAGCAACAAACAGGTTGGTTTTTATTCTCATTATTGATTTTTTTATTCAAAAGAGATGCAATCCAATTTATCTGTTTATGCTCTTCATGACATAAAACATAACAATATATCTCTTTGAGTTATCGCCCAATTATACACGCAACTATTTACAAAAGAAAAGGTGTTTTCAGAGCCAAACGTTTTTAATGTTTCCATTAGCTTGTAGAGACGCTCACAGAATGGCAGGGGAATGGGAATCCTATATCCATAATCTAGCAGAGTTAGCACCATTTGTAGACATGCAACTAACTCTAAATTAACTACACTGAAAAAAAAACCCCAGTAGAAATATGCCACAGTCAAGATCTTGAAGAACCACCTAGTGTTTAGAACTTTAGCTGCTGGTGTAGTGGTATCATAGTCCCAGGTCCAGCAGACCCTTGAGCAAGGCACCGTTCCCCCAACTGCTCCGTAGCAATGGCTGTCCACTGCTTGGGCTGTGTGTGTGTGTGCACTTGGATGGGTTAAATACAGAGCACAAATTCCAAGAAACCAAGCCAGGCTATGTCCTTTAACTTATTACTCCAAACAAAGGGGTCAAGCAGACCAGATTGTGGAGTTCTTACCTTTACAGATCATCTAAGATGCTCTGGGACCTATAAGAGGAACGTTACTATAGGACGTTGTCTTAACACTTAACACATTCAAACATGAAATATTCATTTATTATGTGAACAAAAACAGATTATAAACGTATATTAAATGTGGTCATGTATAGAAAGAGTGGGTAGACAGAAAGTGAACTCAGATGATTTAATTCAGTTCAAAGTGACTTTATTGCCATAACAACATTCACAGTAAAGCATCAAAATGTTGTCCAAGTACAGAAAACAGTACCAGTAAGAGCAAATAACAATATTAAGCAATCACTTTAGTTACTTTTTATTTTATTTTACTTCGGTGCATAACTATAGAGGACCACACACACACATGCATAAATAAATGTGTGTTTGTGACTGTTACATATCACTATGCAAAATGTTAAGAATTTTAACAAAGCATGAGAAATCATGAAAATTGCATGTTATTTTGTGTTTAGTGCTGTTCTGCACGAGCTATTTCACCTAACACAGGTTTATATACTCCACCAGACAAAATTGTAACTGATTTTAGTTCAAAAGTTTACATACCCTTCAAAAAATACAGTGCTTTGTGATGTTTCCTGGGTGATCCAGGATTTTTCAGTTTAGTGATATTTGTTCATGAGTCCTTTGCTCACTCTTTCCAAAAGTAACCGTATGATTTCCAGCCTGACTGGAATGAAAAGAAGAAACCGAACAACTCAATCCAGAAGAACTGTAACCTTCAAAGCTACAGTATTGTTAAATGTTTTATGCTTCAGTTTAACACAATTGTATAGAAAAAATTTACTGCTATAAAATATTTTTGTATATCCTAATAAGGTGGGGGGAAAACAAAAAAATTAAAGTTTGATTATCATCAACAATATTGACAAGATATTTTTTAATTTTTAGGCCTATAATATATAATAATGATACTATTATGATAATATTACTATTACTTTATTAAAATAATACTAACAAAATCCTTCAAAAATCATTCTAATATGCTGATTGCGGTTCAAGAAACATTTATTAACGGTCTTATCATTTTAAAACCGATGAGTAACTTCTTTTCAGGATCCTGTGATGAATAAAATGTTCCAGAGATTGGCCTTTATCAAAGCCTGGAGTCAGTATATTTGTTTTTAAAAAAGTAATTATAGAAATATAGACAATGCTTCAAAATGATTAAAAAGCGATGATAAAGAAATGGAAAATGTGTCAAAAGATATTCATTTCAGAAAAAAAACCCCTGAAAATCTACTCCGCTGTGAATGAATTCTGAAGGAGCGTGTAACTTGAGTGATGATGCAACAAAAAATAGCTTTGAAATAAATTACAATTTACAGTAAATTCAAATAGAAATAGCGCAGTCTTGGTGAGCAGAAGAGGCTTAATAAACCTTAAAAGATATTACTGTTCAAAAACTTTTAACTGGGAATGTACGGTAACATGACTTAGGTCCCTTTTTTGGCCTGTCAGCAATATATATGCTGCTGCAAATTTAAAAATCCTTTTTTTTGACAAGATGGGCCTACCTTTTGAGATGATACCATGATAGCCTGTATGAAGAGGGAAGAGTGCATCTGGAAAGCACAGAGAAGGGCACAGTATGAAAACATTAGCAGAACGTTGTTCGGTGCTAATAAAAGAAAAGGTAAAACGACTGCAAAAAGATAAGACAACTGTAAAAAGCTTCTATTACATTAAAAAAAAAAACGAGAAACAAAATTCTGATCCTGTTTAATCTTGTTTAATACAATACTGGCAAATGACAGATAGTATGTTTTATATAGTCATTACAGGTCAAAAGTTTGGACACACCTTCTCTTTCAATGTGTGTTCTTTATTTTCATCACCATTTACATGGGTAGATTCTCACTGAAAACTATGAATGTGGAGTTATGCACTTAACAAAAAAAGGTGAAATAACTGAAAACATCTTTTATATTCTAGTTTCTTCAAAATAGTCACCCTTCGCTCTGATTACTGCTTTGCACACTTTTGACATTCTCTTGATGAGCTTCAAGAGGTAGTCACAAACTTTTGGCCTCCCGCTTCCGGCTTGTCTGATTTAAGACACGGGAGGAAACAGCCTCTTTGCGAAGATCGTAGTACCTGGCGAAGGTGTTGAGTGTCACCCAGCCTGCAGCCCTACAGATATCTGCAAGAGAGGCACAGTGAGCCAACGCATAGGTGGAGGCAACACTCCTTGTGGAGTGGGCTCTCAGACCTAGGGGGCACGGCTATCCATGGTATAAATACGATCATTGGTCATAGTCAGCGGCGTTTATATTCCACCACAAGCGGACACGGACACTGCCTTATGCGAGCTGCATGAGGCACTCACTAGGGGTGTGAACCTACACTGGTCTAACGGTTCGGTTCGATTACGATTAACATGTCATCGATTCGGTTCAATAAAATATCTCAATGCACTAATGATGAATTGCGTACTCAATTTTAATTAATATGTATTAAATTTTTTTAATAAGCACAAACAGTCAGATATATATATATATATATACTGAAATTTAAATTTTACCTTCTCAATGAACTCACACTTCTTGAACAAATGTATATACATAAAATTATTATTTATAAATCAAAATAGCATTTAGAGGAGCAATGGGAGACACTGTCGGATTGCTCTCTTCTGACATCAGTTATCTTCTTGTGATTTTTCAAGCCAAGACATTGCTGTATGAGTTTCGGACAGTGGCTCGCTGTGGTGCTGCGATGGAAGAATAATGATATTCGGCGGGTTTTGGCTAAAAGTTAAGATCAAGAACAACGCACTGTCACTTTAATTCAGCGTATAAGCGGCACAGCAAAAATAGACTCCGCGTCAGAACTATCGCGGATCAGCCACTTCTGCTATGCTCCTGCTACACACTGCCTCCCATGCGTGCTGTGTGAAAGCTGTCATCTGTTAACATGGGTGCTGACAAAATACATGCTTGTTACGCCCTGCTTACCGTGCAGTGTGAAACCGGCATGAGGCATTGTATTCTACTGCGACAAAGCGTGTGTGTGGCAAATGACATTAGAAGCTTTAGTATGTTATAACCGGTTATGGCCTATTACTGAACCGACACCGAACCGTCCTTGTCTGCATCGCGATGGATCGTAGAAACGATTAATTTTGACACCCCTAGAACTCACACAGCACCGGGACGCTGCGCTGATTGTGGCAGGGGACTTTAATAGTGGTAACCTCAAACGCGCCGAACATTTATCAGCTAATCACCTGCCCCACCAGGGGTGATAGGACACTGGACCACTGCTACACTACAGTTAAGGATGCCTATAAGGCACAATTTTTAGAAAATCCAACCATGCCGCCATCTTCCTCACGCCAAAATACAAACAAAGGCTTAAACGGGAAGTTCGGTTCAGAGGGAGGTCACGCGCTGGATGGACTAATTGGTGGCTACGTTACGGGACATATTCTGGAACAGCTCTGATGACGTCAGTGTGTTTACAGAAGCGGTTGTGGGATTCATCAGGAAACTAGCAGATGATACATTCAGAAAACGACTATCAGAATGTTTCCCAACCAGTTAGTATTCGCTTCAGCGTGAGCATCTTGAAAGGGACTGGTTCAGAGCTTGAAGATCCTGGATGAGGCTCAGCCCACCACTGATTTTGGGCACGATGAAGTAGGGACTGTAAAACCCTGACCTCATCTCGGCTGGAGGGACAGGCTCGATTAAGTCCTTCACCAGTAGGACTGCAACCTCCGCACGGAGGACAGTGGCATCCGTGTCCGAACGGACAGTGGTGTAAAGAATGCCTCTGTACCTGTGCGGGCACCTGGCGAACTGAATCGCATAGCCGAGGCGTACCGTCCGTATCAATCACCGCGAGGGATTGGGAAGCTGTAACCAAGCCTCCAATCGGGTAGCCAGGGGAATTAAGAGTACGGTGACACCGTGCCCGCAGTGAGGGGACTGGCCCCATAAGGATGGCTATGGATGGTTGGTTATTTTTTTAAAGTCATATAATCAACATTGAGCACCAGCACGTCCGTTACCAAAAGAAGACATTTTAGGAATGTCCCTAATATTCTGTAAAGGTTCGGGACTTTCTTCACCTTTAGAGAACTTTTAGGGAACATTGTGCAAGGTTGCAAGAACGGACCTTCCTACGTGGGTAGAGCTACTCTAAATTCTCAGGGTTTTTGCCCTCTTATTCTGCAGTGCAGCCAGCTTCTGGTGGATAATGAATGAATTTAGCACTGAAATATCAGGACTTCAAGTGTATCTTTCCATTCCACGAAGATAAGCTGGTCATCCCTGATCCCCCTCATCCTTCCACATGATGCAGCTTGTTGAGGGTGGTTTTAGGGAAGCCCACCCTCTTGCACATGATGGTTCCACAGGCCCAGGCATTTTTTTGAGGAGATCCCTAAAAAGTATTGGGCTAGTGTAGAAAATATCTACATATAGCTTATAGCCTGAGTCCAATACTTTCTCACCTATCAAAGCCATCACTGAGTCGTAGCTCAGCCCTTTGTTCAGTTAACTTAGGGCTACGGTGGATTTGCCTTCATGAATGAAAAAATCCCAGGTAAAAGCATGGCATGAGTCAGCAAGCACAAAGAGCTTGTACCCCCAACTTTGTTAGCATATCTTCAGGGTACCATTGGTACTTTGATGCTACCATTCTCTCTTATGCTGATGCTTTTGTGTGGATGAAAGTAGCTCTTGCATCCATCAAGAAGCTGGTCATATAGTGACTTTAGTTTGCTGAGGCGATCATAAGTAGGTGTATTTTTTTCTTCACCTTTTCAGCATCCAATGATCTTTTGGATCATTCAGGTGAAGTGCTGAAGAGATAGAACTTAATTTTTTGACACTGGGAGGCTGATACTATAAAGCCTGGAGCCATTACAATAATCTGTCATGGGTGGTAGCTTTACCAGACCCATGTAGATCACAACTGCGATGAAGAAGAACAAGTCCTTCTGACAAATGTGTTGCCTTGGTCTCCTAGTGGTATGCAGGTGCTCAGTGTAGGCCTTTGAATTTTGTATTATGGTCTGGCAGACAGATGATGAAAAGAACAGTTAAAATAGAAAACAGAGGACTGTAGTATTCTGTTGTGATAATTTGAAGCCCAGGATTTCGAGCAGGTCTAAACAATAGTTCATGTGGTGAAATGTCTGGCTCATCTGGTGTATGCCATCTATATTCAGTGCCAGATGAACCAGATGGGATCCGCTTTCCTCGCCCTCTGGCTATCCCTTACGTGGAGCTTCTTCTTCTATCATTGCCTCTCCTTCTTTCACTGCTTCTCTATCATCTTTTCCTTGTTGCATTACTTCTTAGTTGGCTACGGCCTCTTCCTCTGCCTCCGAAATTACTAAAATTGTCTTGGATGTTATTGATTGATTAATTAATGAATTGCACTGTAGCCCTATTCAGACTGGACTAGTTTTCTAAACTGCTGTACATGTGAGCTTCGATTCTTATCACCTGTCGTTCGTAATTTTCATGTACAATTTCGGACGGGACTAACATCTTCGTGTTTATAACAGAGGTGAGAGGGTCTGTCACAGAGATCACGCGCTCTGTATGCGTGCATTGCTATAGTCATTCAGATCGATCACAATTAGTATAATCACAAATACCATGCTGAGTATGGAGACGCACCGGGCTTCTTTGCACGTGGCAATAATGCACAGGGGGAAAACCTCCCAGAAAAACTAAGTATGATTCATGTATCAACTTATTATGAAGACTAAATCAACCATGAAAATTTTATTATAAACAATAATTACATTTTCAATATTTTGGACAAATACTAGGAAATTAATTAAGTTTTTTGGATTATGAGCATAAACACTGAAGTTTAATTAATTATAAGTGTGCTTGTTTGCTTTTCATAGCAAATGCCACTACTACTATTGTATTTATGATTTTTTTTGCCTACCTTGTTACAAATTAATAAATTATTGTCACTACATACCATTTTCTGCACAACAGTAATGAAATATGAAAAGTACACACTTTGAGCTTTCCAACGATATATATATTTTATCATTGTTAGATCAGGTTAAATACAGGATATAATTGTTTTAAACATGTAATGGCAATGACAGTTAACAGTTAAACTGCATTTTTTTAACGGTTCTTCACTTCTGTATTTTTTTGTGTAGACCTGATTGAGAAGAGTCAAGAGCTGAAGGATTTAGAAGAGAACGGGCATGATTTAAAAATGGGGAAGAAGAAGAGAAAATCTAACACTTTTACCTGTCAACAGTGTGGAAAGAGTTTAAATGGAAAACGAAACATTAAATTGCACATGAGACTTCACACTAGAGAGAAACCGTACTCCTGTCAACAGTGTGGAAAGAGTTTTGCACTAAAAAGAAGCCTTAAAATCCACATGAGGATTCACACTGGAGAAAAACCTTATGCATGCTCTCAGTGTGGACAGAGTTTTGCACGTAAAAACACTCATAATTACCACATGAGAAGTCACGAGGGAGAGAAGATGTTCACATGTGATCAGTGTGGAAAGAGCTTCACAACAGAACAAAACCGTAGATCCCACATGAGGATTCACACCGGAGAGAAACCTTATACTTGCTCTCAGTGTGGAAAGAGTTTTACACATAAAAGCAATTTTAACTCCCACATGAAAACTCACACAGGAGAGAGCTTTACCTGCGAACAGTGTGGAAAGACTTTCCATAAAAAGCAAAACCTGGAGGTCCACATGAGGATTCACTCTGGAGCGAAGCCGTACACCTGCACTCAGTGTGGACAGAGTTTTACTTATAAATACACTCATACTAACCACATGAGAAGTCACACAGAAGACAAGCAGTTCACATGTGATCAGTGTGGAAAGAGCTTCACAACAGAACAAAACCGTAAATCCCACATGAGAGTTCACACTGGAGAGAAACCTTACTCCTGTCAACAGTGTGGAAAGAGTTTTACGCAAAAAGGAAGCATTAGAGTCCACATGAGGATTCACACCGGAGAAAAGCCTTACATTTGCTCTCAGTGTGGACAGGGTTTTACACATAATAGCAACCTTAAATCCCACATGAGAACTTGCACAGGAGAGAGCTTCAACTGTCAACAGTGCGGAATGAGTTTCATTCAGAAACAAAACCTGGAGGTCCACATGAGGATTCACACTGGAGAGAAGACTTATACATGCTCTCAGTGTGAAAAGAGTTTTACGCAAAAAGGAAGCCTTAAAATCCACATGAGGATTCACACTGGAGAAAAGCCTTATACTTGCTCTCAGTGCGGAAAGAGTTTTACACATAAAAGCAATCTTAACTCCCACATAAGAACTCACACCGGAGAGAAGCCTTATACATGCTCTTATTGTGGAAAGAGCTTCACAACAGAACAAAACCGTAGATCCCACATGAGTATTCACACGGAAGAGAAACAAAAGTGATTAATGTGGAAGGAGTTTTGTTCATGAATGTAGCCTCAACTCACATGAGAGTTCACACTGAAGAGAATTCCTGTAATTTCATATATTGAATAAATATATTATAAAGCATAATTTACATATAAAGAATCATTAACACATTTATGATAAAGAGTTTGTAGTAAGTGGCCTGTGGATGATTTTTGTTCTGTTACACAAAAGTAATAATCAATGTGAACACAGTGTGTTATGATCATGTGTTTCTGTATGTAAGTATGTAAGGAAACAATAATCGGTATATTAAATTAACAAGTAGCACCTGTCTGAGTCCTTATTTCATGCATTTTCTTTTCCTATTACCCTCTTAGACAAGTTTTAATCATTCAGGACAAGAGAACAGACAGGCATAAACACAATACAGCAAGAAGGGTTGTCAAACTGAATAAACGTCTTGTGCTTTGCCCTTGATTGTATATCTCATTTTTTAACTTGGATAAACTGCAACAGATTGCACATCCAATGAAAATAGTTGGGAGGAGATGGGTTTTTCCAATTCAATAATAGAATTCTTTTGGCAGTTATTAAGCAGAAGGCCAATGCATTTGATTGCGAAGATGACAGCGATACATTTGTCGGGTTAAGACCAAACAGTGCCTTGAAAGGGCATTGTTTCAAGTTTTAACAAAAAAAAATTCCAGAGATTGATTTAAAAATTGATGTCCAAAATGGATGAATGGAACTCTGGACACAACCAGAAGGTATGGTAGAGGGTAGCTGGGGTTCGTTGACATCGGTCACAAGTAGGATCAATTTCTGTGTTTATTTTTGACAGTCTAACTTTTGTCCAATAGACTCTGTGCAGTAGTTTGAACTGTATCAGCGAGTGGCAAGCACATATTGAAGTACTGTATGTACACGGCGTAAAACTTTTGACCATTCATCGTCTGAAAAAACATGATTAAGATCTGATTGCCAGTCCAATCTTATTCCAGACAAAGATGAAGAGTCAGCTATTGCTTGAAAACCAAAATGCTTTCTAAATTGCTTCCAAATTCTTATGCTGTTTAGGACTAAGGGGTTAGAAGAATAACAAGTATACTTGGTAGACAATGATAAGCATACTAAGGAATGTAGTGAAACTCTACTACAATGGTGCTTTTCCACTGCATAGTACGGTACGGTACGGTTCAGTACAGCTCACTTTTGGGGGGTTTTCCACTGGGAAGAGTACCTGGTCCTTTTTTTAGTACCACCTCAGCCGAGGTTCCAAGCGAGCCATAACATTACCAAAACGTGACGTGTAAACTCTGCTGGTCACTTATTGTCCGGAGAAAATTGTAATTTCTGCGTCACTGAACCAGCGAAGGATCAGATGCAACTGTTTTGTTTGAAGAAACGCACCTTTTTTGTATCAACCAAAAATGGCTGTTTCGTGGTCTATTGAGGAAGTACAGACAGTCAGTTCCTCTCGTGGATCCAGCAACGCGGAATGAAAAATACTCCATTGTTGTGTGTTTGTTTGTGGCGCGTTTACAATGATGTCACGGCAGAGGCAGCGCAACTATAACGACACATGAATAATCCCAGCCACTCTAAAGCGGTACTAAACTGCATTGGAAACGCGAACTGAGCCGAGCCGTGCCGCAACAAGCCGCGCCGATCCGATGCTGGAACCAATTGACAGAGACAGTAATGAGACTGACTCCAATACCAGATACTGTGAATATTTGCTGCCCAGTAGTAAAATAATATATTAGGGAACGCAAATCCACCTAATTTTTTAGGTTGTTGGAGAAATAACTTCTGAATCCTTGCTGGGCCGCCATTCCAGATAAAATCTGAAAGTATTCCATCTAGAGTCTCAAAAAAGGCTTTTGGTATAAACACTGGAATATTTCATTTTAATGGTATTAATACTGCGTGGAAGAGTTGTCCACCTAGCTAGATCTTGTTTTTTTTTTATCCAAGATTGAAACAAAATTATATTTAAAAAGAGCTAAATATTTTCTTTGTTACATTTATTCCATGTTTTAGCAGCAGCTACGGTGAACCAGTGGAGAACATGAGCGCCACCCTGCTGCAGCTGAACTTTTAGTTCCCCTTTTCTTCCAGTCATTCGAATAAAGCAGTTTTATTTTCTATATATTCTACCATTCACAAGTTTGGGGGCTGATATTAATTTATATATATATATATATATATATATATATATATATGTCCAGTTTTGAGGGGAAAAAAGGCCGATATGTTCTCAGAATTGTGACTTACAAACTCGCAATTATGAGTTATAACGCAATTGTGTTTATTTTTTAGAATTGCAGGTTTATATCTTACAATTCTGAGAAAAGTAATTCAGAATTATGAGAATGAAACTCACAATTACCTTTTTATTCAGTGGCTTTCAAAATACAATGAAATGTTATTATGAAATATTATTACATTTTACAATATCTTTTTTTTATATTTGACTACATTTCAGATTTTAATGTTGATCAATTTAATGCATCCTTGCTGAAAAGAAATTGATCTGGCTGACCACAAACTAGGTGAGATTAGTATTAACCATTGATGTTTGTTCTAATATTTTAGGTGTGGTGGTGCAAGAATTTGCTACGTTTTTCATGAGACATTTGGTAGGACATTGGAGTTTTTTTAGGTGTGGTGGTGCAAGAATTTGCTACGTTTTCCATGAGACATTTGGTAGGACACTGGAGTTTTTTAGGTGTGGTGGTGCAAGAATTTGCTACGTTTTCCATGAGACATTTGGTAGGACATTGGAGTTTTTT
>JAUMHG010000166.1:187813-198135 GCA_032359395.1 Enteromius anoplus | reverse complement strand
CTGGCCATTTGATAATACCTAGAATAACAAAATCTACTGCGGGTGGCAGATCTTTTTCTTATTTAGCACCCAAACTCCGAAACAATTTACCTAATACTGTTCAGGAGACAGGCATACTCTGTCAGCTTAAATCTAGATTAAAGACACATCTCTTTACTCTGGCTTACACTTAACACACCAATACACATTTATTAATCAAATCTGTAAAAGGATGGTTAGGCTGCATTAATTAGATCAGCCGGAACCGGGAACACTCTCCTTAACACACAATGTCCTTGTTACATTGTAAAAAGAATGGCATCTACACTAATATTAGTCTGTCCCTCTCTTAATCTGTTCCCCAGTCCGTATCCAGATCAGATGGTGTACCAGCACAAAGAGATGATTTTCATTGGAGACAAGAACACCTAGATGAGCTCCGTGGACAGATGCACACAAACACACACACATTACAAGTCCTTAATCTGACATTATACATTACCATCACTCTGTTCTCCTACTTGACAATGTCCAGTGCTTTGCTACAATCTGTTTTGTTAGAAGCACTATATGAATAAAAGTGATTGATTGATCCCATACCATCAGAGATGCTGCTTTTGAACTGAATGCTGATAACACACCGGAAGATGTGTCCTCGTCTTTAGCCCGGAGGACACACGGTCTGTGATTTCCAACAAGAATGTCAAATTTGTACTCATCTGATCATAGAACACTTTTGCACTTTGAAACAGTCCATTTTAAATAAGTCTTGGCCCACAGGACACGACAAGCTTCTGCGCCACGTTCACATCTGGTTTATTTTTATCGTGAGAGCTTTAATTGTCATCTGAAGATGGCACTGCAGATTGTGTTTGCCGACACCGTGTTAACCGTGGTTTCTGAAAGTATTCCTGGGACCATTTAGTGATGTCAATGACAGAACCATGTCCATGAGTAATTCAGTGTTGTCAGAGAGCCCTAAGACCACGAGTATCCAACAAAGGTCTTCGGCCTTGTCCCTTACACAGAGAGATTGCTCCTGTTTCTCTGAATCCATTTTTGATGTTGAGGAATGTTGTAAATATAGTTTTCCACAATTTTTTTTTGGAGAGAGCCATTTTTACTTTTGAGAGACTCTGCCTCTCTAAGAAATTCCTGTTATAGCTAATCATGTTACAGACCTGCTAGATGTTCTCCCAGCTGAATCTTTTAAAAATGTCTTGCTTTTTCAGCCCTTTGTTGCCCCACGCCAATTTTTTTTAAATCTGTAAGATGCATCAAACTTGAAATGAGCTTATTCAGTGGACAAAAGTGAAGAATTTCTCAGTTTAAACCTTTGTTATGTTCTCTGTGTTCTATTGGGAATAAAATATTGGCTTGATTTGAAAGTCTTTTAGTTTTCGTTTTATTACAATTTTAAAAACATCTCAGCATTTACAGAATTTGAGTTGTACAAATATATTTAGAAATGAATACAAAAATACATCTATGTTCACAAAGTTTGAACATTTATTAAGTATATTTTGCACACAGATGTCACCATATACAAATGTGTATGTATGTGCACATTTATACACACATTCACAGAATGAGTTACAGCAGACCTCTTCCCAGCATGCTTTGCTTCCAACTGTTAAAGGAGGGTGACAATTTTAAAATTAAGTGAGATTACATGTTTTGTTTTGTTTTTTCTGTATTCATATGGAAGATCTGTTATTGTATAATGTTGTAAATATTTTTTTAATGCAAAAGTTTTATAGTGTGTGTAAGTTTGAATTGAATTTCTTGCAAGCAGCTATTGACAGCCAGTTCAGATGAATAATTAATAAACAGGTGTGACATGCATTCTTTTTGACTCATTAAAAATTATTCTTGCCACCACGTTCTGGATTAATCTTTAATAGAACTGGATGATTGTGACAGATTCTCAGAGGCGTTCGGATCCGTTTGCAAGGCTTTAATGGGAAACTCACACAGGCTAGAGGTACAATCGCCGGCAGACAGATACAGCAAGGATAATCCAATAGAATGGTCAATAAACAGGCAGTAGTCAGATAGGTAGGCAGCAGTAATCGTAAACAGAGAAGGCAGTCCGGGATCCAACACAGAAAAGCAATAACAGTGGAAAATGCTCGGAAATATCACCATGGGCAGATATGACTCCGGGTAGTCCTGATGGAAAGTGGAGGTGAGTTGCGGGTCCAGAATATTCCTGGCGTTGACCCAAGTCCTCTCCTAGGGACCGTACCCCTCCCAGGCAATGAGATACTGCAGTATGCCACCCCGGCGCCGAGAATCCAGTATCTGGTTCACCTGGTAAATGTCCTCACCATCAGGTACAAGGGGAGGGGTCTCTGCTCGTGCGACCTCGTCCTGGTCCCCTTCTCCTCTGGGATCCGCAGTGGGCTTAAACAGGGAGATATGAAAAGTGGGTGAGATTCGATAATGAGATGGCAACTGTAAATGGAATGAAACTGGGTGGATTTGTTTAATGATCTTAAAAGGACCCACGTACCTCAGACTGAGTTTCTTGCAGGGAAGACGAAGCCCTCCTCTCTGGAGGAGAGCCAGCCCCACTGGCCAACTTGATACTGTGGAGCCTCTCTCCGAAGACGATAAGCTTGACGAGTTACTCGCTGAATGGCTCGCCGTAGGTTGGTATGAGTAGCGTCCCAAGTGGCCTCACTCCTCTGGAGCCAAGAGTCTACAGCCGGGAGATTGGTGGTCTCTCCGGACCACAGAAACAAAGGGGGCTGAAACCCCAGGATACACTGGAATGGGGTCAATTGTGTAGAGGGTTTCTTTAATTAATTCTGAGCGTATTCTGCCCTAACGAGGTATTCACTCCACTCAGACTTTTTGAGATGGCAGTAAGCCCAAAGGAATTTCGTCAGTTCCTGGTTTAGATGTTCAACCTGTCCATTGGACTCGGGGTGGTATCCAGATGTCAAGCTGACATTAATGTTTAATTGAGCACAAAAGGCTTTCCACACACGTGAGGTAAATTGGAGCCCTCGGTCGGAAACAATGTCCTCAGGTAGTCCATAAAACCGGAACACTTGGTGGAGAAGGGTTTGAGCTGTCTCCCAGGCGGTGGGTAATTTGGGGAGTGGAATGAACCGGCAAGCCTTTGAGAAACGGTTGATTATGGTCATGATAGTCTTATGGTGGTTAGAGGGGGGTAAATCGGTAACGAAATCCACTGCCTAGTGGGACCATGGCCGCTCAGGGATGGGCAAGGGTTTTAAGAGACCTGCCGGGCGTTGATGCTGGGATTTAATCTGATTGCAGACCGCACAGTCCTTGACAAAAGAGATCACTTTTGATTTCATGGACGGCCACCAGAACTTATTAGATGCTAACTCCAGTGTGGCTAGGATGCCGGGATGTCCTGAACTGGGGCTCTCATGTATCAACGTGAGGAGACGCTGACGTAGTGGGGCCGGCACGTAGGTTCGGTCTTGAGGACACTCCGGTGGGACTGGGTCATGAAGTTGAGCTTCCGTTATCTCAGCCATAACGTCCTATTGGACTGGAGCGATAATCATGGTGGAGGGTATAATAGCGGAAGGTGGTGAGTCTACTTGAGAGTGATCATGCTGTCGAGAGAGTGCGTCGGCTTTGCCATTTTTTGACCCGGGTCGATAGGTTACTTGAAACTGGAATCGGGAGAAAAACAGGGACCAACGGGCTTGGCGAGCATTAAGACGACGTGCGGTTCTTAGATATTCTAGGTTCTTGTGGTCTGTCAGGATAATGAATGGTGTGGAAGCTCCCTCCAACCAGTGCCTCCATTCCTCCAAGGCCGCTTTCATTGCTAGGAGTTCTCTGTCCCCCACATCATAATTGCGTTCAGCTTGATTGAGTTTTCGGGAATGGAAAGCGCATGGGTACAACTTGGCAGGGTTTCCGTGGCGTTGAGACAGGATAGCTACCAGACCCGTGTTGGAAGCATCTACTTCTACAACAAACTGTTTATTGGGGTCTGGATGGTGTAGAATGGGAGCCGAGGTGAACCGTGCTTTGAGCTCTTGAAAGGCTTGGTCACAGCTGGAGGTCCACGCCAGTTTGTTAGTGCCCTTGCGAGTAAGAGAGGTTAAAGGAGGGACCACCTGGCTGAAGCCGTAGATGAACCTTCTATAAAAATTGACGAAACCCAGAAAACGTTGCAGGTCCTTGATGGTCTGTGGACGTGGCCATTAAAGAACAGCAGAAACTTTGGCCCTCGGCACTAATAATGTAACCCAGGAAGGAAATGGTTGACAGGTGAAATTCACACTTGGGGAGCTTGGCATAGAGCTGATGTTGAATTAGTCTTCGAAGAACCGCCCGAACTTGTTTGATGTGGTCCTGTAGGTTCTCGGAGTACACCAGAATGTCGTCGATGTATACAATGACAAACTTATTGAGCATATCTTGGAAGATGTCATTTATGAGAGACTGGAATACAGAGGGGCTATTAGATAACCCAAAGGGCATAACTAAATATTCATAATGTCCAGTAGCTGTGGAGAAGGCGGTTTTCCATTCGTCCCCTGCTCGGATGCGTATGAGATTATAGGCACACCTCAAGTCCAACTTGGTGAAGATTCGGGCAGTACGAAGTTGTTCAAGGGCCGATGGGACCAAAGGAAGGGGGTAGCGATACTTTGTTGTAATTTCGTTCAGAGCACGATAGTCTATACAAGGCCGAAGAGATCCGTCCTTCTTTTTGACGAAGAAGAAGCCAGCCGAAGTTGGCAAGGTGGATGGTCGGATCAAACCTTTGGAGAGTTCCTCCTCTATGTACTGTTGCATACATTGAGTCTCAGGTTGGGAGAGGGGATAGATTCGGCCTTTAGGGACCGTGGCTCCTGGTAGGAGATCAGTTGCACAATCCATTTCCCGGTGAGGAGGAAGTTGGGTGGCCCTAATTTTGCTAAAAGCCAGTTGGAGGTCTTGATAAGGCTCTGGGAGGCCTGTCAGAAACGTGGGTTCTGGGGCTGGGCCTGGACTAAGCACGGAATCCTTCTGAGGATAGTTCAAGCAGTTCAGTTGACATGTGGTAAACCAGCGCGATATTTCTTGATTTTTCCAGGATATCTGTGGGTCATGAAGGGTTAACCATGGATGTCCTAGGATTATGGGATGATTAGGTGATTGAGTGACGTTCAGTTGGATGGTTTCAGTGTGCATGGAGCTGGTGATGAGAGCGATGTTTTCTGTGGTGTAATGAATTCTCGGCCGACAGATACAGCAAGGATAATCCAATAGAATGGTCAATAAACAGGCAGTAGTCAGATAGGCAGGCAGCAGTAATCGTAAACAGAGAAGGTAGTCCGGGATCAAACACAGAAAAGCAATAACAGTGGAAAACGCTCGGAAATAACACCATGGGCAGATATGACTTTGCGAAGATGTAAAGAAAGTCCGCGCCTTATAAAAGGCGGATAATCAAAGTGTTGATGCAAAACACCTGAAGCGGAACTCGCCGAGGTACGTGAGTCATAAAGAGTCCGGGTAGGAATTAGAACGCGTGAGAGGGTTCCCGCTGCGGTTGTGAGGAGAGGGCCACAGAGGCGCTGGCTGTGACAATGATAGTCCAGCATGGATAGAAAAAGAGCATAGCTGTGATATGAAAAGCCATGTTTCTAAACAACAAAACCTAGTAATGAACTAAAAAGAACTGAGCCCTGTGCCAACCACAGTAGTTAGATGCTAAAAGTAAGGCAGTCTCAGCTGAATGTCCACTTCTGAAGCCAGACTGATTGCTGTCCAGGAAGTTATTCCAGTGCTTTTGCAATGAAAGGAAGAAGGGAAACTGGTCTGTATTAATTATATACAGTTATATACGTCAAGTGTCAATTCCTTATGTATTATTTAAAATATTTTAATATATTTACACAATATATTATTGTGTTTATTTTTAACATGTTTAAATATGTTTATCATTTAGATATTACGAATAGTACTGTCAAACAATCACATGCAAAAATGTCACGTTTCATGTCTGTTTAGTTCAGTTTTAGTCTGTGTTCTTGTATGCCTGTCTTAGTTTCGTTTTTCCCTGTCAGTTCATGTTTGCCCATATTTGGTCCTTCCTGTGTCAATATGTAATTATGAGTTGATTCCCTTCCACCTGTGTTTTCCCAGCTGTGTCTTGTCTTGTAATTAGTCTTCTGTCTTTAAAACCCCTGTCTTTTGAGTTCAGTGTTGTCCGTCAATATATGTGTTAAGGTGTTGTGTAATTTCCGTATTTTGAACTATTAAAAAAGAAGTATTATTTCGAGAATCCTGCTCTCTCCTGTGTTCTCCTTCATCCTCCTGGGCACGCACCGTGACAAAACTATGCAGAAGGGTCGTCGCCAGAAAATCTTGAATGGTTAGGCTTTTCGTTTTCACAGGGGGGCACACTTTATGATCTCAGAAATAGATATTTACCAAAACAAAAACAACACTCTAAAAAATCCTGGGTTATTTTTTCTACCCAAATGTAGGGTTAAGCCATTTTGGGTAAATTTCGGGGGTTATTTTCTCAGTCTTGGGTAGTTTTTGGGTAGTTCTATGTAACCCAAACGCTGGGTTATTTTCTGGGTAATTTTTACAAAGAGTTGAATCAATGCACCCCCTCCCCGACCCGGACGCATTAACCCAGCTCTTTGGGTCAAATCGACTCGGGCGCAGGCTCAACGAGCGTAGCGCGGGTTGACTGAATTCGAGGTGGAGATGGAGGCCAAGCACGCTCTGTAATATTCGGATAAATAAGGTTCGTATCAATATATTGTAACGTGCGGGCATGGAAGGAGCACGAAGAGAGTCGAAGTCACGTCTAAACATATTTATTATCACGATAAACACTAAGGAGCAAAGCAACACACGTTATGAATCAACATTGACGGACACAGACTGAAACACAGGGTGAGCTTATGAAGGGAAGACAATCACAGATAATGAGGGAGACACACCTGAACAGAATACATAATTAACGGAAACTGGGTCACAGGGAAGCACATGGGGAGAAACGATCAAAACATGGAACATACACAAATGGAGATGTTACATATATTCAGACGAATAACATTTTTTTTTTCTTTTACCTTTTTATACACATAACAATGTTGAAAGCTCAAATTTAATTTGGGACACCTGTTTTCTAGTGATTATCGTCGTTTTTGACTGACAGAAACCGTCTCTGCATTTGATAAATAACGTTAAATAGTTTTATTCTCGTCATTATAACGCTACATTACCATCTCTCTATTCTCATATGTTCAGTGCTTTGCTACAATCTGTATTGTTAAAAGCGCTATAGAAATAAAAGTGACTTAAAGACAAATGTGCGATAACAGTTGAGTTTACGTGCGCTGAGAGCTTCGTTCGTTTTGGTTTACAGCTGGTCTGTACAGTTAACAGTTTCTTTAAAAAAATGTTTTAAACGTCCCCTTTGGTCCATTATGGCTCTTAACCATATCTTTGGTAATACATTTTTGTCCACGTACAGTCAAAGCTGCCCATCCCCCCTCGTCCTGCAGTGCTGCTGGGTCAGAACAACCCAGATGTTGGGTCATCTGTCGCGGGCATTTATTTTGAATCGTCAGCTGGAGGAATAGTATAATGTATTACATTATAGGGGTATAAGAAATTCCCTCATGACCAAAATCAAGATGAAGGGGGTGGTCCGCTGCAGAAAGAGGCAGTTTAAAAAGACGGCAGTGTTGGAGGTATGTATAAAACACACATTTATCAGAGAGCTTCTTTTATTATATACAAAATATGTCTTTCAAAAAGAAAAAGACTCCCTGTCACAATTAGTGTAATTCAAATAAAAGTTATGTCAAAAAAGCTTTTATTGTGTTTTTCCTCCTTATTTGGCAGATGCTGTGATGCTCATCTTCCTGACAGCAGTAGAACTGGACTTGAGGAATACAGATGGGAGGAATTTTAAACAAGAAATAAAATCATTAATTAATAATTTCCTTTAAATTTACGGTTGTTTGCTTTTATTTGGTCAAATAAGTAAGTCAACAAAAGGGTTTTTTTTCTTTGTGAATTATTATTAATATGATTGATCGTAATTCATTTCCATTATAGGCTAAATTTAATGTGATCTTTAAAAAAAAAAATCTATGATGTGTTTTGTATGTATTTACTCGCGTTTTTAACAGTACACCTTAAAAGTTTTTATGTAAATATATTTAATATAAACTATTTGATATTTTTGAATTACATTTGTATAAAAATATATATATTAAAAAAAATTATGCAAAATGTTATTTATATTTCAATAGGACAAGCTTATGTTGAACTATTCCTTTACAAACAGGTCGAATTATGCAGGACATTGCTGAAAAAGTATTTTTGCTACCACATGTAAATGACTAAAGCATTTATTTGAGAAATACATTTGAGAAACTAATTTCCTCTAATTGCAATAAAGACAGCAAGTGCGAGAGTCGTGGAAATCAGTGACTGTAACTTAGAGCTCCATTTTGAACTCCTCCCTCGACTTCAAGCGACGTATTTCATTTGAGATGGCAGACTCCCTGAATGACGACAAGAACAGACAGCAAAACATCCTCTAACCATTTTTGTGGCAGCTGTATTAAGCGCCCGAGTGAACTCCTGGAATGCTCATAGCTTTAGCGCTTTATTATACTGACGGAAGTAAAAATACCCTGTTTAGAATTAGAACGGAAGTTGCGTGACGTCATATGAAAAGGGACAAACACAAGAGACGTGTATTGCGCTACTGGGCATGCGCACATCAGTACTGCTAATCGCTGATTCTTCATTTGTACATCGGCTCCATTTGAATACAACAGGACTGTAAAAACTTGCATTGGCAGGAGCAAACCCAGGGAAAAGTGGTCCCAAATCATCCCAGCCATGGCGGATAAGGACGGTGAAATGTATGACTTCCTTCGCAATCGAGGAGTGCCAGAAGACACAATAAATCGAATGATTGAGCAAAAGGTGATTTTAAACATGCATATTTTAAACATGTTCATTATTTTGAATGCAATTACAGCATATATAGGGTATAGGAATCTACGTTATGCCGCTCTGATTCCACCATGTTTTAGGAGACGCTGATGAGCACCCAGTGTAACGTTACACATATGCAAAACACCACCAGTGTTGCCAACTTTGTCACTATATTTAGCGACTTTTCAGAACCCCTTGGCGACATTGTTTCTAAAAAGCGACTAGCGACAAATCTAGCGACCTCTTGGACAAACCTTAGCTAGTCAAAGAGTATAGAAGTACCAAGAGGCGAAACTCAATAGAACGCTCCATACCAACAATTCCGCCCATGAGGTGACCGCGCCGCCGCCATTCTGGACTGACACCTACACAGAAGCGCCATAGAATAATATGAGCCAGTCGCGCTTGACTAACTTTATAGTAACACATAGGCTTATATTTACATATTTACTGGGTGCAGTTTGTAAGTAAGTATGGGTGGAATTTATACCCCTCTGGTGTATGCATCTCTGCCTCGGCTGAATTAATTTAATCCCCAGTGGGCATAAAATTATTGACGAAACAGGGTATGAAGTCCCGTTTTGAATCCAATTATTCACGAAATGCCCATTGAAGTTAAATGAAACGATTCACCAACTTGCCTATAAAGACGGATTTATCATCATATCATTTTTTTTCATGATCTGGGCGGAGTTTGTAGAGTTAAAGCTCTAGGGTGACTTAGGAGTCGGAAATTTTAGACTCAGAATAATAATACTAATAAGTTTGAGTCGGATATCAGTAAGTTGGCTTTCTCAAGCCAACTTAATAAAATTAACGTCTACATTAACTGTTGTCCAGTCTGCTGTACCGCCTGTGTCCTCAATTCCCAGACTGCATTGCCGCTGTGACAACACATTCCCATGCTTAATTAAATTTAAAATGAAACTGGAAATTAATTAATTAAACTAAATTAGTACAACTTTAATAAAGGGTGTAAGGTTAATGATTCACTTAATTTTTCCAGGATTTGTATTATAATAATTTTTTAACAAAATGAGATCTAAGACAATTTATAAATGAGAAGTATGTCTGGCATAAATCTTTCTGAAACTGAAATATAAAAAATTGCATATTTAATGTATCCCTACACGTTTATAATTATATGTTCATAGATTGACCATGCAACAGTACAAACAATGGATGACAGCACATTCCTGCCAGCCCTTGGGGACAGGGTTGCATTAAGGCATCACTGTGATGACATCAACCATGTTAAACAATCTAGAAAACAAAGTCTTCTAGAAAAACTAAGGAAGAAAATGAAGCAACTGTTTTGATAAAAACAGAGTTTCGGGAGGAGCGGCGGCTGAATTAATCACAGCTGTGCCGCATCTCCT
>JAUMHG010000166.1:176100-187713 GCA_032359395.1 Enteromius anoplus | reverse complement strand
AAGCCCTTTGAAGCTGCACTGAAACTGTCATTGGAACTTGAACCGTTTGGGTCCCAATAGAGTCAATTATATGGGGAGAAATCGTGGAATGTTTTCGTCAAAAACATTAATTTCTTTTCGAATGAAGAAAGAAAGACATGGACATCTTGGATGACCTGGGGGTGAGTAAATTGTCTGCAAAATTTTTTGTAAAAGTGAACTTCTTTAACTGGATCGTTATCTTGTTCTTTAAATGTGAAAACGTTTCTGAAGCATTAGCTGATGTTGAAAACTAAAAGAACTAGTATTTTCACAAAGAAATTTTTTTAGGGGTGTAACATTAGGGACACATATTATTAAAAAATAAAAATATTGAGTAATTAGTTATTATTAGTTGTGCAATATTAAACATTTTACCTTTATAAATGAATTACTTTCACACATTTAGATAGATAGATAGATAGATAGACAATAACTGAATATTGATATCACAGTATACTGTATTGAAAGACTGAACAATTATTTTGGTTACTTAAAAAAAAAAAAAAAAAACTACTTTCAAAAAATGAAAAGGATATGTTTTAAAAGGATCTGTTAAGCATTTTCATTTTGCAAAGAAAAAAAAACTTCCCTTGATTTCACAATTACTTTTTTTTTGGTGAACTGGGAAAAAAAAATCATTGCTGCCTCCGAGGTTCAGGTTCACAAAATTATTGTGATCATGATACCGTCACGCTCTAATTTCAGTCATTCATTCAATAGTAAGTTTAATAACAGAACAAGGAAAAGAGTGAGAAACACTGCATGTGTGTAGATAGTAAATTGTTTTTGTTTTCCAGTCTATTTATTATAAGATGATATGCTTTTATTAAAACATTAAAAGACTGAGCCTAGTAGTCATAATATCATGTAATCACAAATAGCCTGTCTTATCAGACTTCCTCAGACTGAACTATCTCTTCAGATGTTTGTGATGTTTGAATCCTAATATTCTGCCTGCAGACCAGCACACACAGGAGAGGATCTGAAATAAGTCTCAGACTTATCAGGAGATTAGGAATAAAGGAAAGAGAAAATGAATAATAGAGCTCCATAAATACATAAAGCACCAGCAGCAGCAGAGTGTATATGAAAATAGCCAAAATATGATAATCTGGTTTTCTTGATGTCTGAGAGAGACAACCAGCAGAACATAAAACTCCACATGATATTATCCATGTGATCACTGACACAATTAACACAGCAGGAACAGTAAGAATGGGATCCAAAATAAAAGTAAAAATACAGACCAAGAGTAACACAACTATGTATAAAATGATAAAACCTGGTGAAGAGAAAACACAAGCAAGTGGATATTTCACCGAGAGAAGTCCTTCTAGTGCCACCATCTGGTTCAGGAGGATACCATAGACTCTTGATGACCAGCATAAACTGAACAAAACCCTCCATGCCCCATCCTTACTGGAGAACATCTCATCGAGGAGATGTTTTAAAAGTATGTAGAGACTCGTGGGGATCTCATGGAGGATATGTTTTAAAAGTATGTAGGGACTCATGAAGAGCTCAACAAAGTCAGTGAGGAGGAGGAGGATGATGAAGATTGAGATACTGTGTCCTTTCTTCCTGTGATGAATTAGATTGCTGACAGACCAAACCAGAGCTGGTAGACCTGCACTCGCACCAATGATGATGAAGATGGATGATCTGACCTTTAACTCTGAGCAGAAAACTCTGCATGGAAGGTCTTCCATATTTTGGACTCTCTGATCTCAGCTGAAAATATGTAATAAATAAAAGTCATCTTAAGTGACTTTCAGAAGAGGTACAGCTTATGATTTCAGCAAAACATACAACAAACACAGGCTGAAAACATTCACGAAGTTCAGTCTGCATTACATGTCAGTTCATATTCAATGAATACAGTCAGAAAATAGAAAAACTGTGTCTTACCTGAATATATTCAGGAGATTTCTACAGCACTGTGCTCATGACAAGAAAACGTGTTCAATCTTGGTTGATTTCTTCTCTCGTTCTGTCTGCGTTTTCTCTGCTGCTGGTTTCTGGTTGTTGGTTTATCTGATGATTTGATCTCAGCTCTGATATCTGATAACTTCTGACTGCTGTTTAGTAAGAGGCACAAATAATCTTTACTAAAACCCTGATGTTTAAAGATATCAAGGAATATTAACAAATTAAAACTTTTTTTTTTGCTCTATAAAATGTTGAACTGCAAACATAAATGTTGTGCAGATTTGTTTCACCTTTTAATTCGATTAAAGTTGATTTTTTTTCTTCAACTTTAGTAATTCTGCTTTCAGTCGGGAATCAGACATACAGCATTTTGAGACATTTGCTCAGCCCCGATAAACCAAGAGATAAGAGCTTCAGAGAATCAGTGGAACTTTTGAAAAACCACTATAACCCCAAACAGAGTGAGATGCAGCGTTTCAGTCTAAATCTCACAACAGACAGCTGTGACACTGTGCTTCAATAAAGGGTTAGTTCACCCCAGGATGAAAATTCTGTCATTAATTACTCACCCTCATGTCGTTCCAAACCCATAAGACCTTCGTTCATCTTCAGAACACAAATTAAGATATTTTTGATGATATCAGAGCCATCTGACCCTCCGTAGACAGCAACACAACTGAAATGATCCCAAATCCAGAAACATAGTAAAAACATCAGTAAAAGAGTCCATGTTACATCAGTGGCTCAACTTAAGTTTTGTGGCACTTCAAGAATGCTTTTTTTTGTCAAAGAAAAAAAACAACTTACTCATCCATTCATCTCCCTCTTCCGCTATTTTAGAGAGTAGTTAGGGTGAGTTATAATATCATTTTAATTTTGGGATGAACTAATCCTTTAAGCTTTAAGCTTTGTGGATTTCCGTCATTTCTGAACAGAGAATCTTACATTTTGAACTTTTAAAAATTGTAGCTTTAACAGAATGCTATAAAACACTGTCTTTTTTCTGGGACCTTGTATGTGAACACTCAAAAAATTGAAGACATGATTCAAAAGAGCTAATGGTCATTAAAAAAAAGAAAAGCAGTCACACTCATGGTCTTCAGTCAAAAACGACTGACAATAAGAAATGAATGGGAAATGGGACGAAAAATCAATAATATACTATATAACACTGCAAAAAAATATAGAAATCTTGACAAAAACTAGTCTTTTCAAAACCCTAAAAATACATTTAAATCCACAGCCTAATAAAAGGAAACAATTAATGTCTAAAAACAACCAGGGAATTCCAGCCTGACCTCACTGCAATTCATCCATATTTTATGAGGTGGCTAATTTGTACAAATTCATATGACATCCCTCGTATGAATTCATAAATCGTACGAATTCACTGCAGCTGATTTCACCCTCCGCTTCCGTACTCTCGCTGCTCAGTCAGGCTGGCCTCCGGAGCCTCTTAAAGCAGTAAATTGCCGAGCCTTCCATGATGAACTGCAGGCAGAGCTCGCATGCCACGATCAGGGGCTGTCTCTGGATGAATATATGGAGTTAGCCATTCAGATGGATAATCTTCTGCGTTCCCGGCGCAGTCGTCGTTCCACTATGCCACCTTTTTTCCCTGCCACTCAACCGGCGCCTAAAGCAATGCAGATTGTCTCCACTCGCCTGACTTCGGAGGAACGTGAAAGAAGGAGGCGTGGTCATCTATACCTTTATTGTGGACAGGCCGGACATCTGCTCGCCAACTGTCCCACGCCCCCTGCATCTCAAGCACCTCCACGGGTGAGTGTTCAGCCCTCTAATAACTCTTTGACTGTGAATGTCTGCTTGACGGTTCAAAACCGACAAATTCATTCTAGTGCTTTTATTGATTCTGGAGCTGAGGGCAATTTCATTGATGAGTCTTTTGCTAAGAACTGTAATATCCTTCTCATTCCATGTGAACCACGTGTGGTCGTGGCAGCCATAGATGGACGACCCCTGGGCCCCGGGAAAATAAAAACCATCACCAAGGATGTCGAACTTCTCGTCGGCTCTTTTCACTCTGAAACCTTACGACTGTACACCATCCAGTCACCTAAACATCCGATCATTCTCGTACTTCCTTGGGTAGAATTCCATGACCCCACGATTTCCTGGGCAGATAAGCAGATAACTCAATGGTCCCGCCATTGTCAAACGCATTGTCTAAACAACCTACCTGAACCAAGACCTCAACCTTGCTCTAAGGGTTCCACTCACCTCACGTCAGAGGATCTCCCAGCACCCTACCAGGACTTACGTCTAGCCTTTAGTAAAGTCAAAGCCACCCAGTTGCCACCTCATAGACCTTATGACTGTGCCATTGAACTACTTGCTGGAACCACGCGACCCAAGGGGACGTATTTTCCCCCTCTCTCAACCCGAAACTGAAAGTATGCAGAATTACATCAATGAGGAACTAGCCAAAGGCTTCATTCGACCATCAACCTCTCTGGCGGCTGCAGGTTTCTTCTTTGTCAAGAAGAAGGATGGCAGTCTCAGGCCGTGCATTGATCACCGTGGACTTAACGAGATCACCATGAAATACAGATATCCCTTACCACTCGTTCCCTCAGCCCTGGAGAAACTCCGTAAAGCTAAATACTACACAAAGTTGGATTTACTGAGTGCTTATAATCTTATTCGCATCAAGGAGGGTGACGAATGGAAAACGGCTTTTTCCACCACGACAGGTCACTATGAGTACCTTGCAATGCCATTTGGATTATCCAACAGTCCACCCGTCTTTCAAGCGCTCATAAACGACGTCTTCAGGGACATGCTCCATCGCCATCTCATTGTCTACATCAACGATATACTCATTTACTCAGAAGACCTCCATTCCCTCGTTCAACATGTCCAAGCAGTGTTACAACGTCTGATTCAACATCAACTGTACGCCAAACTGGAGAAGTGTGAGTTTCACCAGACAAAGATTTCCTTCTTGGGGTATGTTATTAGCGCCGATGGAGTATCCATGGATGACCAGAAAGTCACAGCCATTCTTAACTGGCCCAAACCTCGCACCATCAAGGAGCTCCAACCTTTTTCTGGGGTTCCCAAACTTTTATAGAAGATTCATACGCAACTTCAGTCAGGTCGCAGCCCCACTCACCTCTATGATTCAAAAAGGCACAACTTCCCTCCAATGGAATCCACAGAGCAACCAAGCTTTCCAAAACCTGAAAACCCGCTTTACCACAGCACCTATTCTACGCCATCCAGACCCAGATCGTGAATTCGTCGTCGAAGTCGATGCCTCCAACAGTGGTGTAGGAGCCATTCTGTCCCAGCGTCATGGCAGTCCAGGCAGATTATACCCTTGTGCATATTTCTCCCGGAAGTTGAGTCCAGCAGAGCTAAATTATGACTTCGGGAACAAGGAACTTCTAGCTATGAAATCTGCACTAGAGGAGTGGAGGCACTGGCTCGAGGGCTCTAAGGTACCGTTTCTGGTGCTCACAGACCACCGCAATCTAGAATATCTGCGATCAGCAAAGAGACTCAACTCACGACAGGCTCGTTGGGCTCTCTCCTTTACCCGATTCGAATTCAAGATCACCTATCGACCAGGCACAAAAAACGGGAAGGCCGACACCCTTTCTCGTCAACAAGACGTTCAGTCCTGCAATCCATAGCCCGAGTTTATCATACCTCCCACGCTCATTGTGGCTCCCATTAAATGGGACATTATGACAGAAATCTCGAACGCTCAAGACACTGACCCTGCACCACCAGCCTGCCCTCCTGACCGCACTTATGTACCAGATGCTCCTGCATATGATCCATGACAGTCCCAGTGCTGGTCATCCAGGGATTACAGCAACCCTTGAGTTAGTCACTAACCGCTTCTAGTGGCCCTCTTTGAACGCCAATGTCTTTCACTGCGTCACCTGCAACACAACCAAGTCCTCTCATCAGCGGCCAGCAGGACTTCTTCAGCCTCTGCCTATTCCTCAGCGGCCCTGGTCACATCTGGCTATGGATTTCCAACAACCACACCACAATCCTAACTATCGTTGACAGGTTCTCTAAAGCTTGTCGCCTGATTCCACTACCCAAACTCCCCACAGCCTGGGAGACCGCAGAGATTCTTACGCATCAAGTGTTCAGATTTTCTGGAATTCCTGAATATATTGTTTCCGATCGAGGGCCACAGTTCACTTCCCGAGTTTGGCATGCCTTTTGCTCTCACATGAATATCAACGTGAGTTTGACGTTAGGTTACCACCCAGAATCAAATGGTCAAGCGGAGCGTTTAAACCAAGAGCTTACCCACTTTCTGAGATCATATTGTAGTCACAATCAACAAGATTGGAGTCAATATCTCAAGTGGGCTGGATACGCACAAAACTCCCTCAGAAAACCATCCACAGGAATGACCCCTTTTCAGTGCATTCTGGGGTTCCAACCCCCCATGTTCCCCTAGTCTGGGGAACCCTCCAATCTTCCTTCCCTTGATCACTGGTTACGTCGCAATGAGGATACGTGGAACAGCGCGTACGTTCATCTTCAGAGAGCCATTAGGCGTGTTACTGAGGCGGCCGACCGACGTCGTCGCCATAACACCCCCCTATAAACCTGGACAGTGGGTCTGGCTTTCCACCAAGAACCTTCGTCTACGACTTCCCTGCAAAAAGCTGACACCAAGGTACATGGGTCCCTTCAAAATTCTCAGGGGGGGCTCTATCACGAGTCAGACCTCTGTGGCTCTCTCTGACCGGCATCAGCGGGAACCATCGCCCGAATATTAGTTCCCACCCGGACCCTTTATGCTCACGCACCTTGGTGATTTTCCGCTACAGCTGTTGTTAATTATCTCCCTTTAAAAGACTCTTTAAAAGACGGGAGTTCATCACAGGAAGTCGCAAAGTTTTGTTTTGCCTTGGCGAACACTCTGAGCGTTTCTCTGGACTATTTTGGACTGATTTCCCGTGGATTATTTGGACTGTTATTGGATTACGATTCTCGCTTGTTTCCCCGACCTTCTGCCTGGACTTTAGTTAATGATTCTGCCTGATCTATGTTGTTCCCTATTGCCATTGATTTGACCCTGCTTGCTCACTCTGTTAATAAACGATCTTGCTAATGGATCCACAGTCTTCTGAATCGTCATTACAGTAGTAACCATGGTTTTTTGGGGCGGTTTTTGGGTTTTAGTTTCCTCACCTCCTTAGACGGACATGATTGCTGTCTCTCATGCTTGGGCCGGGAGCATGCTGAGGCAGCGCTCGTGGATGACTCATGTGCTCACTGTGAGCACATGACCATCACTACGCTGAGGTTCCGCCTCTCATTCTCAAGGTGACTATGCAGAACGTTTTGCGGGACAAGAGCGTCCCCCTAGCGTCTGTCAGCGCCTGTAGTTCCGCCGTGGTGTTTCCAGTGGAATGCGCTCTCCCGAATGGCACCAGGCCCGAATGCACGGAGGTGCATCTAGGGGGCACGTGTCGATCCCCCAGGTCTAGCGCGCTGTGTTGGTGCATCACAATATTAATAAAGATTAAAAAAAGGTTCTTTCATTGGAAAAGTTTTACACATTTTATCATTTCTTGTGAATGTATTTTGTAGAATATCAACTCACATAAGATGAAGATTTCAGTCATTTCAGGCCTAAAGCAAGCTGATTTGTTCTACATTGAGTCACCTCATGGAGGCCAGATGAATCCTCCACACGTTTACTTGGTGAGGGAAATGTCCCTCTTTTCAAAATCTTCTGATGCTGCACACATGGAAGTAGTTGTCAACATGAAGTATATCATATAGTCCAGTAGGTTACAGTCCACCTTTGGTTTGGTTGTCTTGGTCTTCACCCTATATGGTCTCAGGACCTAAAAATGAGAAGAAAAAATATATATGTATGTGTTTGTGTGTGTGTGTGTGTGTTGATAAACAGCTTGATGGTAATGTATACTTGTTATTGATCAGTTGCACTCATCTACATGTCTGAGGTTTTACTTACTAGTCATGTGGTTCATAGCGCCTTGTCCAACAGGAAGTCCGCTCCAGCTCTGCTGCACGGCCATCAGCACCGAATCTAGAAACATAATGTCATTTATCACAGGGCCAACAATATTTAGTAAACACTCTTTTTCTGTTAGTAAACATTGTGACATTTTTCTGTATCACCATGTCTATCTAGTCATGAACATGTACATTTCAATTTCAGCAGTCAACTATTTTTATACACAAATGTATACAATTACAAATGATTATATATAAATGGTCAGTTTGTTGTTTTTCACACAAGCATACAGTCATTATTTCATACACGACACAGTCATGAGATGCATAAAAAATCTTTAGATGCGCCTAACAAAAGACAATACTTTATTGAAACTTTTCTGATCAAACACAAGTATTTCTGATGATCGTTTTGTTTTCAGTTTGCTTCTTTTAATGCACACACATGCATGTTTATGTATTTTTTTTATATGTTAAGCTTATAGATTAAATATGTAGTTTTATATAAAATAAATAATTATATGAATAAAAAAAAAAATACAGACAGTATTCAATTAAAATTTATTTGTATAGCGCTTTTCATGATACATATCTTGCAAAGCAGCTTTACACCAAAGTAATGTTTTACAGTATATGTAGTAGTAGTTTGTACATGTACATATGGCATAGATGTGAGGTAAAGATCAATTAATGACATAATCGAACAGACAAGGAACATTCGAAGAGTTCGGTAGAGCTGTGTGATGTTTCAGGGTTGGCGTTATCTGAAGTCCTCTGTGGGGTTGGCTTCATCTCTTCTTAAGTGTTTCCCCAGCAAGGCCACAGTATTTACAAGGCCGTGGGAGACCACCTTAAACATGCCCCTGGGCAATCAGGCGGTAGCTGATTGTAGCTGATTGTTTTGTTGTTGTTGTTGTTGTTTATATTTCAATAATGAAATTATATGTAAATGACATAACTAAAAATAAACGTTATGTAGTACTTCTTGTCGGCCTATTGAGTCTTATTTTTAGAGTAAAAACATAATATATTATACAATACATAATTTATTTAGGCACTTAGTGACCAAATTTACTCGTAGAAGAGACGTCTTTTTATAGACGTCTTTTACTTTTCAAACAAATTTAGTCGTTGTTTCGACGTCTAGCAGCAACGTCATTTTGACGTATTTTCAACGACTTTTTGCTGGATGGTTAAAGAACTTTAACTTTAAGAAGTTAAATTAAAAACCGCAGAGCATTGTATTTTTAATTGCTTGGTGGCCTAAGTATGTAACTTTTAAACTTGCCAATTCACCTTTCACCTTCCCCCACCCTATGAATAAAGGTGAGAAGAGCAGGCTTGGCTCTGGGGGGTTACAAAGAAAACATTAAGGAAGCAGCTTATTATTTGCCTTTCTTTCCGTTAGCTTATCCCTCAGTCCATTTGTTTTTTATGTTTTGTAATCTTTATATTTTTAATTTGATACCATTTTATTGATTGATTCGTTGTAAAATAATGCTTACATTGTCCTTGAAACAGGCTATAGGAATTAAAAGAATCCATAAAGGCTCGCTTTATGTTAATTCTTGTTTACGACATCGTCGTTTGAGAAATGCACCCCCGGTTTGTCCACTGTAAATCACAGATGTGTTGTCTTCCAAAAAAATTTTTTTTGGTCTAGTCCATAACACCTATATTTCCGAAATCTAAAACAGCGAATGAAACACGTTCAGACAGATATGTTCTGATGTCTGGACTCTAGGATTTTGAAAAACACAAAGAGATGTCGACATATACTAGATAATACTAGAACGCAATAGATTATAATATAAAAGTGCACACCGGAGTGTCCGGCACATTTCTGTTATATAACACAATGAAGATTGGCATTAAGTGCTAATATTTTTGGTTAACCTCTGTAGAAGACAGGTGTAACGAAGCAGACAGACAACTGGAATGGTGGTAAGTATTTACAGTGTTTATTTACAGGTTAAGCAGAGCTGAATCCAGAAACAACAGGTGAGGAACTTAAAGGCAGACAATAGCTGTAAAACATAACTTAAATATAATTCAGTCTTTTGTCGTTGCAGGTCATCAACAGAAGAAACATCAAGGAGACGAGACGATCACAACCACACCACATCCACTGGAGACATCGAGGGAGCACACGAGGATCTGAGGAACACAGGGATCAAGGAGCCCTCTATGGGAAGAGCAGGTAAGACAACAGGTAAGTATCAAGAGAGCAAGCGTTTGTCCACTTCAGGTATCTACGAGCTTGGACAAAGGGTGACTGGGTGAGTGTGCTTACATGTGGTGTGGTTGATTGCTTGATTGCTTGCTGGTGATTAGAATTCTGGTGACTGAGATCTGAGTGAGGGTGGAGCCTGGCGTGGGCTCAGGTGTATCTGTAACAGTACCCCCTACTCCAGGGCCCCCTCCTGATGCGGTGGTCGACCTCGGCTTCGAGGTGCGGGACGAAGAAGATTGCTAGCATGGAACTCCTCCATCAGTGAATCATCTAACACATCCTCACGAGAGACCCATGACCTCTCCTCCGGACTGTATCCTTCCCAGTCCACGAAATATTCCAGTTTGCCACCACGGCGCCGGGAATCTAGAATATCCTTTACCTTGTAGATAGTGCCCTCCTCGACGATGATGGGAGGAGGGAGGTTCCTCTTCGCTAGGCTCTGTGGGGACAAAAAGAGGATCATGATAAGGTTTGAGAAGGGAGACGTGAAAGGTAGGGTGAATTCGGTAGGCGCGTGGAAGTTGAAGTTTGTATGTGACAGGGTTGATCTTCTCCACGATGGTGAAGGGACCAACAAACTTGGGACTTAGCTTACGACAGGGCAGGCGTAGGCGGATGTCTCGTGTGGAGAGTCAAACTTTTTGGCCAACTTGGTAGATGGGAGCTTCAGACCTTCGAGCACCTGCGTTGGAGGTGTGCCTACGCACTGCCCTTTGGAGATGTTGGTGCGCTTCGTGTAAATAAAAAAATGTTAATGTAAAAAAGATCACTCCCCATATGTTAATAGTTGTTTCTATTGTTGTATTTTTAATTTTATTTCTCATTGTTTTTTTTATTATTATAATTATTCAATTAACTTTCCACAAATATGTACAAGACAAAAGTAAGGATATGGGTACACTAGAGATGTTTATATGTGAACGTGAAGGTATATAAATGGACGCATATGTATGATTTTTGATGTATACTGTATTGTATGATATACAGAAAATGGAAGTGTAATTTGTTATTGTTCTCAAAAAAATAAATAAATAAGCGTTAAACAGATGAAGTGTAAAGTAGATGAATGGGTTTAAGTTTCGCCACAGTTTCATCAACACACAGTTACGAGCCTGGACCTAAGTTAACTTCCTCTGTGTTTGTTTATCCAGTGTGTAGTAATGATTACAAACACAGTTACAGTCAAGATATATATAATATAAAGTATTAATTTTATGTCATAACAAATACTGTCATATCATTAAAAACTGTGATGTATTATTAGAAACACCACTATATTAAGAACTGAATTTAAGTGGAAACAGCCTGTTTAATAACTCATGACCTATTTATTGTTGCATTGTTTTATTTTTGAAGAATATGTGTCCCTAACAAAGATTTAGTTTTATTGACAGAGCTGATATAGATTACTGTTTTGTCTTTTAGACAGAATCATGAATGAA
>JAUMHG010000166.1:142768-166240 GCA_032359395.1 Enteromius anoplus | reverse complement strand
AATATTACGACTTTATTCTCGTAGTTTCGACTTTAATCTCGTAATATTACGACTTTATTCTCGTAGTTTCGACTTTATTCTCGTAACATTACGACTTTATTCTCGTAGTTTCGACTTTTATTCTCATAACATTACGACTTTATTCTCGTAGTTTCGACTTTTATTCTCGTAATATTACAACTTTATTCTCGTAGTTTCGACTTTTATTCTCGTAATATTACAACTTTATTCTCGTAGTTTCAACTTTATTCTCGTAATATTACGACTTTATTCTCGTAGTTTCGACTTTTATTCTAGTAACATTATGACTTCATTTTCATAGTTTCGACTTTTATTCTCATAATATTACGACTTTATTCTCGTAGTTTCGACTTTTATTCTCGTAACATTACGACTTTATTCTCGTAGTTTCGACTTTTATTCATGTAATATTACGACTTTATTCTCGTAGTTTCGACTTTATTCTCGTAGTTTCGACTTTATTCTCGTAGTATTTCGACTTTTATTCTCGTAACATTATGACTTTATTTTCGTAGTTTCCACTTTTATTCTCATAATATTACGACTTTATTCTCGTAGTTTCGACTTTTATTCTCATAACATTACGACTTTATTCTCGTAGTTTCGACTTTATTCTCGTAATATTACGACTTTATTCTCGTAGTTTCGACTTTATTCTCGTAACATTATGACTATATTCTCGTAGTTTCGACTTTATTCTCGTTACATTATGACTTTTTTCTTGTAGTTTTGACTTTATTCTCGTAAAATTATGACTTTATTCTCATAGTTTTAGATTTTTATTTGGGGACACCTGATTTCGAGAGATTACCGTCGTCTTGACTACAGAGAGCGTCTCTGCATTTGATAAATAAAGTTTCATTATCGTCATTATACATTACCATCACTCTGTTCTTCTATTTGATAATGTTCAGTGCTTTGCTACACTCTGTATTGTTAAAAGCGCTATAGAAATAAAAGTGACTTGACTTTTTTTTTTTTTGGTGGCACTAAAGCTCCGTCGTATAATAGAGTAGCGGGAAGAAGCGGTGAAAATAAAACTAATTATATGTTTACCTGCGGGCTTTTGCAGGCGGGAGTGGGACAAAACTTGAATACTGCGGGCGGAAGCACGAGAAAATAATATATATTTTTGCAAGAGCGGGACTGAAAAATCTGTCCCGCGCAGGTCTCTAGTTTCAGGTCGATGAGGAAGTCAGAGTTACACATTCAAGACTTGAGCTAAGCAAAGTTAACATTTTAAATAGAGATGCACCGATCGACCTGCGTTGTGCCAGACATTGCTTGTGCAGCCTGCAACAGCAGAACTGTTTTGTGTCGAATGTTGTGAATCCACTTTCTACATGTTTCTTCGTCTGCGGGAAAAGTGTGGAAACTCAGTACGGAGTTGAACTTTGAGGAGGCTTCACATAACGGGACACAACAATGTTCAGCCAACCTACTGTCTTCCCGCCGTTGATATTTAAACTTTCTGCAAGCCATTACTATAATATATGACTATATAATACTATATTTAATACTTAAATTATAAATCGCTGTCAAATGAATGTTATGAAAGAGTTTTGCCTGGATCCTTCGCTATAGAATGCGCTATGCGGAAGTAAATAGGCTGACTGAGATTCTACCGGAAATACGTCTGCAGCGTTCGTGCATAGAGTCTTTTGAACTACTAAAAATATAGTTTTTAGATTCTCAACTGACTGGTACATTTAATATAGTTTCATCTGAGGGTTAGATTAATAATTGATCATTTATTTTTACGCAAATAAAAACTGCATTTTCTTTCATGGCAGACGTGTTCACGTGATTTTGATTTTAAAGATTCATGAATGTGTTACAACTGTTATGTAATGCTATTAATGTTCTACAAATAACACGTCACAACAACATCCAGCAGTGTTTTGTTTTCACCGACAAGAGCTGGAATGTAAGAAGGTAAACTGAGACCATGTCTTTCATCTAGGTTTGAAATCGAACAAGCCTCATGTTATCAAATGCTAAGGATATCTAAGGGCTGCAAAGCTTTCATGCAACTTCCAAACAAAATGCATTGTGTATTGAACTGCTCGAAGAGATAAAAGTCCATAAAGGGCTGATCCAAACACCAGCCAGCTGCTATGGATTTTTCCTTGCCTCCAGGGTGATTCGAGGTTACAATTTAGGAGTGTGGCACAAAGTACAGTCTTTATCTACTTTGCCTTTCAGTCTCTGTGGCATAGCTTAGCATTTCCTAATTCTTTATTTAATATTTCAGACATAATACATGTGGCATACATATTCGATTTCAGACGTAGCTGAACACATCAACAGAATACTATTCTCTTAACAACAGCAACCAAATAATACAAAGGCTGCTTAACAGCATAATACATCTTATCCTAATGATTTTGGGCATAAAAGAAAAAAGTATCATTTTGACCCATACAAAATGGAAGGAAAAATTCTTAAATAAATAATGAAACACACACTATCCACAATTATTAAAACCCTGGAAGCTGTAATGATATAAATATATTTATATATCATATATTATATGATATAAAGTATATTTCTGTTCTGCCAATGGAATAAGCAAGACAATCTTGGTTTCTGTTTGAAATAAGATTACTTTGCTTACCACAGCTTTCACTGCAAGTGAATGATGACCGTTTCCTTGTAAAATATCTCTCCTAGCCTAGTTCCTGTCTTCTCGCATACATGAGAAACCTTATAAAACCTGCAAGCTGTCACTCCAGGCTTTTACATTTCACTCCAAAACAGACATGATTATTGGCCCCGACTATGCCAGTTTACATTTCTAAATATAAGCATTGTGTCCTGAAAATGTCCATTTACAGTGTGTCACATGAAGTGATCATAGTGATATCCACCAGATTTTGAACTATCAAGGTACATGCAATTGTGCATTGAAAGTAGGACCGTTGCACACTATAACTCTATAGGTAACTATAGTAATGTGTATTTGTTTCCCTCCACACTACACGAGGTCCGTAAATGACGCAGGGCTGACTAGAGACACATGATGTAATCCTCCTAGTGCTGTATGATGTAATCCTTCACACAAATCCTGCTGTGGCTCTTCAAAGGCATGTTCTACATAAGCTGCTGGAGTCATTCAGAGACGGCCAGCTGCAGCGCAGCACAAGAGCTCAGCAGCCGCTTCTCACTTCCACCCTTTGGTACTGAGGTAAAAAGCCGGTCACGACTGTTGCCAAACACTCCAGATGGAAAGTGGCCAAAGCCTGTTTGAAAAGTCACAAAAACTTGCTAGATGATGCTGTGTGCTAATTCACTGCATCGCTTTAGATCTGTTTTTCTCTTCTGCTCTCTGTGCTCACATACTGTACTGTAAGGCTCCGATCCAGGCAGGTTTTCGAGCCGGTAAGTCATGACTTCAAACCACGGCTTTGTAGCATTCCAAGCGAGTCACGCCAATAAGTGAACCCTTAAATTTAGTAATCTGTCCCACACATTTCATTTTACTCCAGAATTACAACTTTACACCACATTGTATAAGTTATTCATCTCAGAAATCTACTCTGCTGAAAAAAAAAAAAAAAAATAGAAAACATCACAGAACCTGTAGTGGTTTTACTGGTTATAATGTGGCCTGTATGGAAACTGTAAGGGATCTCTACTGGGCAATTGCTGTCTTTTATTGGTGGCTTGTCAGAACCGCTAAATCCTATTGAAATGTGTCCCAAAACACACTACAGGAAATATTTTTTAGTGATTTTAAAGGAATATTATATGGTCATTATTCACAAGCATTACCAAACAACTGAAAAAAGAAAGTCATATACATCTAGGATGGCTTCGGGGTGAGTAAAATATGGGGTTAACTTCATTTTTGGTTAATAGATAGTTTTAGGGAAGATATGTTCAAAAAGGGTTCATATACTCAGTGTTTTCAGTGTGCACACAAAAACAACATCAATACTACACAATACATTAGGAATATAGAACAAACAGACGCATCAGTGATGAACAAACATCAGTCATACTTCAATACACGCATACACAGTCTGTTTCACTCTCTCTCTCTGAGAGGCTTGTCTCGGCACAGGGTCAAATCTTTTCAGTTTCAGTTCAGATCAGATCAGATCATGTGTTTGGATATTCTACATGTGCTCTTCAGCAGACACCACTGTACTGTACAACACACGTCAACATGAAGGTAAGAACGACCCACTCTGAACATCTGTTTTTAAGATATTTTGTATTTATTTTGTCTTTCAGTCATTTAAAAAGTAATGCTTATGTTGTTATTTAAAAGTATTTGATCACCGTGTATATTAATATATATATTTCAAAATATTTTCTTTTACTTATTTCTATGACCATTTTGTATTAAGCGAGAGAGTTATACTAAGCAATGTCATTGTTACCTTAAAGTCTAGATAGAATATCAACTTTTTAACTTTAAAGTTTATGTTTTATCAATTAAGAGACTGTAATTAATGCTAAAAACGAAAGCCCTTGGATTGACATGAGCAGCTTTGAACTGTGAGTAAAGGGGCAGACACTTTCAGCCCCGGAGCTTAACTAGTAAATATTAGGATTAATGCACACATGCCCTAGAAAGAAAAAAAATTGAAAGGCATAAATGGGTCTGGATCTGAGAGGGACATTGATTACTTTGCTTTTCAGCCTGTTTGTCCACCGGGGATGATTGTGACATAAAGGACATTGCTCTCTCGAGTCAGTTACTAAGCTGTGCACTGTATAGCTGTACAGAACAACATAAATAAAAAGTGTCTTCAAAACCTTGGTGTGAAAAGAACTAATAGATTGCAGGGCCATACCATCCCCATTATAGCTTAATTTGAAGTTTAGTGGTTGGGGTAAAAATGTAAATAAGTAAGGCTATTACCAAGTGTTATACACGGCCATCCTTGATGAGCAGGAGAGATGTCTTTAAAAACATTTCAAATCATACTGAACCCAAACTTTTAAACGACTGCTAAATGATGACTAATTAACTAAGTCTTCTGCGCGAAAAAATTAGTTATAACACTTTTAACAATTGCCGTTGCTTTAAAATGTTCTGTCCGTTGGGTTGATGTTCCCAGGGGTTCCCAATCCTGCAAAGTTCAGCTCTAACTCTAATCAAACGCACCTGCCTTTTATCATCAAGCGATCCTGAAGACCTTAATTATTTGCTTCAGGTGTGTTTGATTCGAGTTAGAGCTGAATTTTCGATCACAAGGAGCAGGAGTCGGCACTTCTGTTGTAGGCAGTAGCACAGTTCTCTATGTAAGCTCTAACAAACAATGCATTATCCTCGCAGCACTGATAGGAATATAGCACTTATATACTTCATTCACCTCCATATGTTCTCCGCCCTTCACCAGGCTCTGAGTCGCACTTAAGTTGGGAATCTGAGGCATATACATAATGGATTCCTGGACAGTTTCGTTCTCACCTAGCAACCTTCCCAGAAATCTGTCTGGATTCCCCTTTTACGATGACATCCTACTCGGCAACATATCTGAGGACGGCCTGAGAAACGAGACAGACCGGAGCCTGACCAAAACCAACACGGCCGTCATCACCTTCATGTACTTTGTGGTGTGTGCGATCGGCTTGTGCGGAAATGCTCTGGTCATCTACGTCATCCTGCGCTACGCCAAGATGAAGACGGTCACCAACATCTACATCCTGAACCTGGCGGTGGCGGACGTGCTCTTCATGTTGGGCTTGCCCTTCATCGCCATCCAGTTAGCGCTGGTGCATTGGCCGTTCGGCGCGGCTTTGTGTCGCGTGGTCATGACCGTGGATTCTCTGAACCAGTTCACCAGTATTTTCTGTCTGATGGTGATGAGCATCGATCGCTACCTCGCTGTGGTACATCCCATTAAGTCCACCAAATGGAGGAAGCCCCATGTGGCCAAGACCATCAATCTGGTGGTGTGGGTGGTGTCTCTTATCGTCAACATCCCGATCGTGATCTACAGCGGGCTGATCACCAAACCCGACGGGTGCTTCTGTACCATCGTCTGGCCAGAGCCGCAGGAGACCTACTACACCGCCTTCATGTTCTACACCTTCTTCCTGGGCTTCTTCCTGCCCCTGATGGTCATATGCCTCTGCTATCTGTGCATTATCATCAAGGTGAAGTCCTCGGCGGTCAGGGTGAACTCCGGCAAACGGAGGCAGTCCGAGAAGAGAGTGACGCGAATGGTGTCCATCGTAGTCGCCGTCTTTGTTTTCTGCTGGCTGCCCTTCTACATCTTCAACGTGACGTCAGTCACCGGCACCATTAGCACCACACCTTTCTTAAGGAGCATGTTTGCCTTCGTCGTGGTGCTGGGATACGCCAATAGCTGCGCGAACCCAATACTGTACGCGTTCTTGTCCGAGAACTTCAAGAAGAGCTTCCAGAACGTCCTCTGCTTGAAAAGGGTGAGCGCTTTGGACGAGGCTGAACGCACCGATAGCAAACCGGACAAGCCACGAATCGCAAACGAGCCAACAGAAACTCACAACACACTGCTCAATGGAGACCTACAAACCAGCATGTGAGAAAAAAAAAAAGAAGGTTACTGCTGAGCAAACTGTGGGTTTAAAATCAATAGAAACTAGAGACTGTAAAACTATAAAATATGGTTTCCATTTTAAAGCCCACTGGCTTGGTTTCTCAAAGTTACAAACACTAATGGATTTTTGGCCATATTTTCCATGTCACTATTAACTAGTTGCTTATTAGCATGCCTGTTATTAACAAATTGGCTGTTTAGTAGAACTTACAAAGCGCATATCCTGCATGGTCATATGCAAAACCTGATTTTGCTGAGTGCGACATGTCCCTGGATCAACATCTCTGTTGACCCTGGAACAACATTGTGATTAACCAATCAGATTAGAAGAATCTGTCTACAGTTTTTTCTCACAATCAGTGTTTGGTGTTTGTACTATACATCAGTGTCATTCATCTATCATTTCCTCTGATTTTTGCCATTACTCATAGGACGTGTCTGACCATATTCTGCCCAATACCTAAACTTAACTACCATACTACTAACTATTAACAAGCAGCAAATTAGGAATTTATAGGCAAACGTCATTGCTAATGTAAAACCTGTAAAAGCGTTGGTCATCCTCAGAACACAATTTAAGATATTTTTGATGAAAACCGGGAGGCTTATGACTGAATGAATCTACGAGAATACGTTTTGTACAGAAATAAAGCACAAATATAGAGTTTTATTGAAGGACTGTGCACCTTTTGCACCATTTTGTAAATCATCCGGTGTATGCAATTCTGTGTTAGATACATCCTGTGCGTGTGTTTATGTTTTGATTTGTAGAAACAGCGTATCTTTACATTGCGTGTAGCACAGAACTGTTTGTGAATACCAAAAATGTCACTACGGTGACTTCACGGTGCCGAGTCTTTGAATAGAGTTGTTTTCTTTGCGTATAAAAAGTATTCCCTTAGCTTCATAATATTACGGTTAAACCACTGATGGTCATTCAGACGATGTCTTTCATACTTTTCTGCACCTTAATTGTTTTCAACCTAATTGTGTCCCGAAGACGAACAAAGCTTTTACGGGTTTGGAACGACATGGAGATAAGTAATTAATGATAAAATTCTCTTTTTGGGGTGGAGTAACCCTTTAAAAAAAGGTTTACCAGTTTGTCCCACTAACTAACTATTAACTATGACTCAAGAAACTCCTAATTTGCTGCTTATTAATAGTTAGTAAGGGAGTTAGCTTTAGGTACGGGATGGGAGTTATTTATTGTCATGCAGAATAAGGCATTAATATGCTTTATAAGTACTAATAAACAGCTTATATGCTGGTAATAAACAGCTAATAAGCAACTAGTTAGTAGTAAGAACTGGTCCCTGAACTAAAGTGTTTTCATGCAATTAATAAAAATGTAACTCTGGAGCTTTTATTTATAAAGTATATTTATATTATATATATAGTTCTTTAAAAAAAAGGTATTCTCTCATGTCATTGTGTTTAAAGAAAATTTTCAGTGTCTAATTTTTATATTTATTTGTAATTTTTATCCATAGACAACTCACACTATTCAAATATGCTTTATAATTCCTTAAGGTATTGACATAGTGTAGCCAGCGAGATGCTGAACTGGAATATGTAGCACTCTGCTGTTGCATTGTACACGTGTTAATATTATTTTTAAGAGTCTGACAGAGTTCATCCAGAAATGCAATATTGCTGTAGTCTTGTTGGCGGCAATTCAAGCCAAAAATAGTGCCATGGGTCTCTCTCATAATAATTTCTAATAACTGTGCAAAGATTCTGGCCTCTATCCCTTTGAATCAACGTAATGTTCAGGTCAGACAGTAATCCAGAGAGATTTTTCTCGTCTCAATAGAGCGTTCCTTTGAAAAGGGCTAAAGCGTTGTCCTTATGTTGCTTCTGAGATCAGCCAGGGACACATGTATCATGATCTTGGATGAAACATATCTTGCTGACTGGTAAGGCTTGTTTACACTCAATGACAGCCAACATGGCAAGATACTGGTTATTGGTTGTAGTCATTACCACTGCAAAAGGCTTTGTTTGTGTCAGCACTTTCCCCTGTTGGTCCAAAATCTTTTTAATGGCAAGCGTTCATCTACCAGTGATAAACTAATTATTTTCAAGAGGTGTGATCTTCTGGCTACGACCGGTCTCTAATGTCATGTCTGTTAGAAATCAAACTTGCTTGGAGTTATATTTTTTGGAAAACACTAAATAAATTATGTATTTATTCCACTATATTTTGCTGCTATATTAAAGAAGGTCAAAACCTATAAAATATAAACATTTTCTGAATGTATATTCATGCCTGATCAGTGTGATCCAGCTGGTCATTTATTATCTGGTGAAGAGCACCATCTTCTGGAGAAACAACAAAATTCAGCCAAATCTCGCTCATTTTCACATCTACGTAATCTACGTCAATAATAACCCATTTAGTTTTCTTACATGATTATTGCTGTTAATTACTAACTAATAATGATACCCAGAAACGTTATAACACACACATGTTCGTATTTAGTCTAGAGCTACAGTTAGATCATGTAGAGCACTTACTCCTGATTTCTCTCAACATGGCAACACCAGATCTGTCTGGAGTTACTTACAGAATTGAAGTGAATCCAAAAAGAAAAGTTCATAAGCTTTGTTCCAAGACAAAAACACATTGGATTTCCATATTTTCAAAGTTACTGATACGAAGCAGGATAGAGTGTGTGGGAAGTAAGTCGCTCCAGAAGATGGTGGTAATGCAACACCAAGGATGCAAGCTGCCGTTAAAACCTTAAGAAGAAGATGAGCATGGAACTGCCCCAGACTAAAGATATTCCTAGTTGACTAACACTCCTGCATTTTAGTGATTAGTCGAATTATCGTTCATTTATGATATTAATATAATAACTTGCGTATATACAAGGAAAGGTACAGTAAAAGTTGAAGTTTAACACTTCCATATGACAGAAAATGCTAAAGCATGATATTAGCGTGTTCAAAATGAAATTTAAGCGCTTAAAACAGAATAGTAAAGCGTTTAAATACAGCGCTTACGGACACAAAAATCATTAGCGGAAATGTTATAGGCTAATTATAAAATAAAAACAGCAATCAGACTGCCTGTGCATTTTAATAATTTATTATAAAAAATACAAACTGTAACAGTTACATGTCAAACAAACAAAAAAACAGTATTGAATAAAATAAACTAAAATTCGTTCTTTAAAATAAATCAAATAAACGTATTGTTAACTTAGGCCTAGTACAAAACAAGGCAAAAAAACAAATAAATACTGTAGCAAAAACGCTTTTTGGTATAAAAATACAGTGGAAAATTAATTGTTCAAAAGAAAAATTAACAAAAAAACGAACAATTTAATAAATGCGCATGGCACAACGCCAAAACTTATTTTTTTAAAAAGGGCGGCGGCAAACAAATTAACAGCCCATGTATTTGATTAAATTGTTTAGAACAACTATATTTAAGACAAAATGTGGAACAAATAATTTAAAGAACGCTAAAACAAATCAAAAATATCAGAGCAAAGTGCAATTAAGACGACGGATGAGTCTCGACTTGTTCAAAATGTAGCCGGCCTTTGAAAAGACGCGCTCTGATGGAGTGGATGTGGAAGAAGGGATACAGCGGAGGCGTTTATCTGCTGTAGCGAGCTTTGGATATCGATGTTCATTGTTTAGCCACCATGCCAATGGTCCCGAATCAACCTTTGTTTTATCTGCCAAGTACATTTTAGTTCATCCTTCTCTTCTGCATGCTCCTCCTCATCAATGGCCATCAGTATGGATATGTCGGCCTGCTTTTCCTTTTTCGGTTCGGGCTCACCCTCCTCTGCAGGGCTAATGCTGTCATGATGAGCTTCTGTAGTTAAACTTTCTGCCAGATCCGACACTGTGGATTTCTTTCCTGACATAATTATTAGCATCAGCCAGACACCTCTCCCACAAATGCGCTTTGGCATATCGACTAACGTTTAGTCGACTATTTAGGGGCAGCCCTAGTTACTTTACTAGTTACTCTAAAAGAAGCCCTCATCCCGTTTAGGCGTAGAGAGAGAAAAACATGAACAATGAGTTACTTCACAAGCCAAATGTGATACGTCGTGATATAAATGTTGCTAAATAGTTGCTATAAACTGTTTTCAGCTGTGTTGCGAGAGCTAATCAATGATTTTTAACTTGTACAGAGCACAGGAAGGGACAAGTTGAGTTCACTTAGTTCTGATGTGGCTTAGACAGATTAGCTCATTAACTCTGTGGGATATGACGCGACGTGAAGTCATATCCTACAGATCCTGTGTTGAGGGAACCCCCTTATTTTTTTTTTCTTAACTACTTTGTGTCTCGTTTTTCAGGTCAAACATCTAAACATCTTACCAGCCGAAAAAAAGACTTTCTGTTTCTGCTTTATACAACAGATTGTGTTACAGTGATTCTTTTTGAAAGTGGCCGGTGGAGACCAGAAGGCAATAGTGTTATTTAGCTCAGTGTTGATTCAGTTCACGAACACTGTTGATGTTGCACGATGTGATCCAGCTGTACAGAAGCTCTACGAATCAATCGTACCATCATCCAGCTCACACAAAACACCACACACAGAGCAGTTCAACATGCACCGTGGTGAAACTCTGAATTGGAATCGGTCAGGATACACCCTCAAAAAGTATATTTCATTGCTTTTGTCCCAGTGTCTTTGTCATATTTCACTTGCTTTATCATTAAAGGCATTTGATTTTGCAAGCACAGCAGCTTCAGCTTCAACTGCAAGATCACCTGAAGACGTTTTCTGTTGGTCTGAAGCTCACTTCTCTCCATTATATATTCTATCCTAAACATTTCTGTTGGATACGCATGGTTTTTCCTGGCTCACAAAATGTCCTTGGTGGTGGCTTGAATTATCATAATGTATGATGTTTTTCTTCTGTGGCCAAACAACTCCGCCTTTAATTCATCTCTTCAGAGCACAGTTTTGAATCTGTTTCTCGTGTAGGTGTTGGGAACATTCTTTGTTGAGATCAGGACCTTCTCAAAAGTAACAGTAAATCAGTTCTGACACTTTCTTTTTTTTAATGAGAAGATAAATGACTGCAATGATGTGTGAACAAAACATAAGCTTCGCCACAAGCTTGAGATCAGAGCAGCTTATTTTTCATGGTGTTGTTTCAGTTTAGTTTGATCTTGGTGTCATCTTCTACACCCACTCCATCAGGGCTGGGTCCTGCAGCAGGACGTTCTCAGGCTGTGTGGTCCAGAAGAGTGGAGAACCTCGCCCTTTATCAACAGAACATCAGCTCCTTCGGGGGGGTGTCAAGCACTTCCCTCACGATGCTTCAGATCTGATACACGCTGGAGCCAACCACAGAGTGGGGTCAAAAGTGTAGGCAGGAGGTTTATTGATGATGCAACAGCAGGAAAGGACGGTTGAGGGGATCTCCGAACACTAGAAAGCCTGAGCAGATTCAGACGTCAGGGAGGAAATGAGAAAACCCCAGACCAGTGGAGGTGTGTCTACAGTGACCCAAGAAATGATCTGAACCCTTAAGTGACTTATGAAGTCAGCACTCAACATACCTCAAAAATGTTGACCATTGACAATCAAAAAATATATATATTTTAAATAATTTCCAATGGGGGGAATTAAATGTCAACTGGCAAACTAAATTAAAAAGCACCAATCACCATAATGACGACTCACTATTGATTTCAACACATACCCACATTATCTAGAGCTTTCCAGTAAAAACGTTTTTACACATTTAATAAAAATTAAATAAGTAAATAAAGTTAGTGTTGAAAATGACGTGCTCTGGTACCCTTGTTCAGGGTGCACCATTGTGATTTGTCCTTATTCATCCATGTGACATTTAATTTCAATTTAGACTTCTGAAGCGGAATCTGTTGAAAAAAATGATTTATGAATTCACTCACGATTCACTCTTTCACGGTCCTCAAACCCTCACAGGCTGGCGCCACCTGCTGGTTGAACATGCAAGAAAACTCAACCCAAACATGTTTAAGGACATATTTCACCAATGTTTTCTTTAAAGTGTAATCTATAAAATGTAATCAACAATTATGGGATTTTTAGTGCTTGTTTAGTCTGTTATACGACCAGGCTTGGCTATAAAAAAAGTGATTAGGTGGTGACATGTGCTTTAATTTAGCACAAATCATTCTGTGAGTGACTGAACCAGAGATTTAACAATGATTCACTCGACATAAAATAACATGTCTTGCACGAGAGGTTTAGAAGTTTATCCCTGTGAAGAACGACACTACCCATAATCCAAGGCCAGGCAAAATACTAAGAGAGGAAATCTTGCAGTGCACAGCTTTTAGAGTGATAAATCCAACTGTGGTCATTTTACAGTATTTGTGTATACTGTATAATGACACGGTTCCCCGCAGCTTTGTACATGAAGAAGTCAAGACATCAGAAACATATGTTCATCTCTACACTGTGTTGTATATGGCACGCTGTAAAAGCGCTAATAACAACACCGCATGACTAACAGGTGGAATGAAAGCAAATATGCAAATCTTTCACTTTTTGCATGTCACTTTGCATCCAAAACATCCTTGATGGCTCGGGATAACTTCCCCAGCGAGGGAGTGGGGAAAACGGAGCAGCTTTGAATAACAAATGAGCCCTATTTTCACTTGAGCTTATCGCACAGTCATAGACAGCCTTGCGCGGCCCATCATTTGTCCATGCAAAGTGTCTCCACTTGTTCACAATCATTATCATCAGACTGTATCGTCAGTGACAGTTTCATGTCATTTGGTAAACCGAGCCGACCTGTAGAAATCCATAGGTTGCAGACATTCAAAAGAGGAAGAAGAAGACAAAGAATTTAATTAAAATAAACCAGTCCACTGCTTCGATACACAAATGTACGTCTATCGACTAGCGGTGCATGGTACACAAACATGACGGTTCGGTATGTAACTCTGTTTTGATGTCATGGTTCGGTGTGGTTTTAGAAAAGTAAACATAAAATTGCCCTTTTTTTTTTAAATCGTGGCTTTCTCAACAAATTGCTCTTTCTTCACCTACTGTAAATTCAAATATATAGGCAAAAAATCTACCCCAGCTTAGACTTACTGTATTACAATACTATAAGGTCACAATTAACAACAGAGCCTTAAATTTAATTTAATTAATTGTATATTTTATATTTAATAATTGTATATTTATATATTCATTTGCACAGTGGCTGTTATAGCTTAATTTAAACTTATACTATATACTCGTCGTACATCTATAGTCTAATATTTCTACTCTAGCAAACTAACGAGCATAAATACTGATGACTGATTAAGCATTTTATTGAAGTCTTTCCACGGTTGAAACACAGAACGAGTAATTACGTAAAACGCATTTATAACGTCATCGGTTTAAATTTCCTTGGATTTTGTTTCTTGAAAAAAAAAAGTAACAATATTTAAAACTTGTGCAGTAATAAAAACCATTTGTTCGGTACATATGCATAATGATTGGCTGCCAATGTTTTTATCGTACATCGGTAAGAAAAGAAAAAAAAGATAGGTACCTTCATTGATAGGTTTCACATGACGTCACACCCCCTGGTGGGCAAAACTGCAGAGCCCCTTAAGGGACATCTCACAAAACGTTGCGTTCTTTGGCGCAACCAGTTGAGCTCAGACCGTCCTTGTGAACAGGCCATTAAACCCCTGCTATTGACCTTCGGCGGCTCTATAATAAGTACTATTCCGCTCATGTCTCAACAGCCATAGATCAAAATCGTACGTTTTTTCCACGGAGTCATCATAACACTCCCCTTCATCGTGCTGTAGCACTGAAGCAGTTTCTGTGTTCATCAGTAAAGCATGTGTGCGTACGGGTGTTGAGGATGTGGCCTACATACCCCTGCGAGAATACTAAGTGTGCCCAAAACACTGGAGTCTTTGAGGATCCGCAGGGACTGCCGGGCAGGGGACGTCACTCAGCCATAATGCGAGCAAGCAGAAGTGATGACAGAAGCCCGTTCTCATCACAGATGCCACAAAAAAGGCCGAGCCGTGAATACACTGAGGGGAATCGCTCACAGCCAGCGGCAGAGACACCACTTACACTGGTAAATGGTGAATGGTTGAACATCCCCCAGCCCTCGTTTCCATCGGCTTTGATATAATTATCAAAGAACCAGCTTATGGAAAATGTCTACAAAGCACAGAAATTAAATGGGAACAACTGTCCGTGTCTCATCCACTCCTCTGGCTGATTCTTCTGTTGTTTCAGATTGACATTGATTCATAGAAATCGATATTTACTTTAAGGGATAAAAAAGAAATGCAATGCATTTTGAAATAAACTCGAATGGACGTTGTGTATGTTAACATCCCATAATAACCAGTTTTCATAGCTGGTGTCTTTACCCTAATGGCTAACATCAACCAACAGAAAGAAACTCATACATGTCATAAGTATTGTGCTTTTGTCCTTTCAATATAAAACAAAGTATCAGTTATACATTACTATTGCATTGCAGTATTGAACAGTAGTTGCTGTTTTGGCACTGTTTAATGTTTTCTCATAGCGTCATTAAATTAGGTTTAAACCAATGAATCACAAATACTTTTATGTGTGTTCTGAAGATAAACCAAGGTGTTTGGGACAACATGAGGGTGAGTGATTAATGACAGAATTTCCATTGAGGGGTGAACTATACCTTTAAGATTAAAAAGCATTTAAGATCATAAGAAGCTAATGGAGCTAACTGTGTTTTTTTCTGTAGACTCGAAATGTCGCCGGTGTGTGTGTTTATGACTGTAACCTTCGAAACATCTTCTTGGGTCTCCTTCTCTAGGGGGTTGGGTTTTGGAATAGTCATTATAAATAGCTTTATGTGTAAACAATAGGCGTCTTCATTTAGATAACTCATGTAAACATGTTATTCTGTACCACTGCATGTTTGTTACACCATGTATGTGTGTGTGTGTGGAGTCTGATATTCTGGGAATGGAGGGGTCGTGTTGTTGACCCACCTGCTCCCATCTCTCTTCAGCTGGATCTTGTCGCATTTCAGCAGCTGCAGCCGCTCACAAAGCACGTCTTTGTAATCCGTCCTGGGTGGACACAAGGAGCAGAGGAAACACAGAGAAGCAGAAACGGCTCGTCTTGCCTCCTTCACTGATTTTACACTGACTGTCCTTCATGCTACTAGAAGAACACATACGTTCATGCCTGACACACACCTGTTACATGAGCTTCATGCAGAGGGCAAAACTAACGGACACGTCCGAACAACAGACGAGTGCTGCCCATAATTTAACATGCAGATGTCAAATATTCAAACCTGTGTTCCTCCAGGAGCATGCAAAGCACGTTTGCAAATGTGACCAAGGCAGAAATAGCCGAGCAGCCTGTTTGCTGCACTTTAGTCAAATTTTCAGAATGTGGTAAGAGCGTGTGCAACAGTATGTATGCCGACTTCATGCCTGCTTCCAAACCTCGAGCTTCATAGACTGCAACAACCTGTGAGTGTGCGAGGCTCAGGTTATACGTGACCACACTCTATTCTACTGACACACATGCAATAAAAGTACCTTGTCATGAATTGCCAACGCATGCTCAGCAAATCACAATCAAAATAACTGTTGTGAGGAATGACCTAGATAGCACATGTCTTACAGATGTCAGTTTTACGTAGATTCTAAACATCTTACAGACATCTTATAGACGTCTATTTGACATTAAGAGGAGACGATGAGCAAACCACCTAAATAATACGTCTTGCAGATGTAAACGCATACGTCAAATAGACGTCTCCAAGATGTGTGTGCGCTAACAGGGGAATGAATGAATTTGTCATTTAAAAATATTCAAAATAACACACAGGCACGCCATTTTGAGAAATGAAGGAGAACAAAGTGACTTGGAAACTACGCATGTACTTTCTCCTCTGAAGTGATTATCTCTCGTGTTGTGGTGGTTGCAATAACAAAGCTAGTTCCCAGTGGCCTGGAGAAGAAAGCAGGTTGTTGTTTTTCAGGTTGGTTCGATGAATCATACTTTCTCAAATTGATGCACTCGTATGATTTTCCAGGCCAGAGTGAACTGCTCCTCTCACACTCTCATGACCACAGCAGACCAGTCAGGATTTCGGCTAGATGGATTCAATTTCAGATTGTCATACTGTATACATTTTAAGCACCCTCAGATATTACAAACAATTGATCTGGAAAGCATCTGCTGTCTACAAACGACTTTCAGAAGTCAGCTTTTCATACATTCTAAATCATAAACATCTTAAAGACATCTAATAGACATCTATAAGGAGTCATCTAACAGACGTATTGCAGATGAGCAAAAAACCTAAATAATACATATTGCAGATGTACTGTAAATGCAGATGTCAAATAGACGTCTCGTAGATGTACGTGAGCTATCAAGACATGGTCGTATGTGACCCTGGACCACAAAACCATTCATAAGGGTCATTTGATATACAATCATCCAAAAGCTGGTTTGTTATGATGCTATGTGGCTGAAAATCTGGAATCTGAGGGTGCTGAAAATCGAAATATTGAGAAAATCTCTTTTAAAGTCCAAATTAAGTTCTTAGCAATGCACATTGCATTTTAAAAAGTTAAGTTTTGATATATTCATGGTAAGAAATTTACAAAATTAAACACTAAATTTAACATGATCTTTACTTAATATCCTAATCCAGATAGCACACGTACGTCTGCAAGATGTCTGTTAAAGATCTCTTGATCTGGAAACATCTGCTGTCTACAAACATCTGGCAGACGTCTTTCAGATGTGTCTTACATACATTCTAAATCATAAACATCTTAAAGACATCTAATAGACGTCTATTTGACATCTAAAAGGAGACGTCCAATAGACGTATTACAGATGAGCAAACACCCTAAATAATACGTCTTGCAGATGTAAACGCAGACGTCAAATAGACGTTGCCAAGATGTACGTGTGCTATCAGCGCTAATCTCATTTATTTGACCAAAATGTAGAAATCGTTAGCCTGTTGAATGCTTTAGTTCTGCATTGCAAAATGAGGTGGATACACAAGCTCTCTTACAATAATTCAGTGGGCATATGTCAAATATGCTATAGTTAGTGTACAGTTTTTATAACAAAAACATGGTAACACTTTAGTATAGGGCCCAATTCTCTCAACTAGTCAAGTCTCTTAACTAGTTGCTTATTAGCATGCCTATTATTAATATTTCATTCCTTTTAAGGCACATATTCTGCACGACCAGATTCTACATTCATAATCCTACCCAATACCTAAACTTAACAAGTACTTTACCTCAATAACTATTGATTAACAGTACATAAGGAGTTCATTGAGACAAAAGGCATAGTTAATGGTTTGTTAATGGAGAAAATTGGGCCTGCTTTTTAATGAGAATACAACTGAGCTACCGAAAGTAGTGACTTTACTTTATCCTTTACTATGCGTTATTCTTCAAAACCAATGTTGTCACAAAGAGGCTAAACTGATCAGCTGTCACACACCTTCGATTGTAAAAGAAAAACAAAGTGCAGTTTGTTCATCGATCCAGTTGTTTCATGTGTCCTGTTTTAATCGAGAATATGAAATACATCTCTGCTTAATTAATGTACTCACTCAAAAACATGTAATTTCATTCAATCGAATGCCTCTATACAGTCACCAGTTTCTTCAGATCCATCACGTGAGGTATTACACCTCACCTTATTTGAGTGAAATCAAACAGAACCAAACACGCTAAGAACCAGTTTTGCTTGGTTCATTAAAGGTTAAATGAGGGGACAGACTTCTTGGACTAACCATATTGGTTAGATTAGATCACATATATTTTTCCTTTAAACACTCTTCAAAAAATGGCATTAGAATGTATAAATTGTTCAAATCTAATCATAGCCCAGCAAATATAGATGTAATGTATTGTTTTCTTCACTTTCGAAATCACAAATGAGTCACAAACCGACCAAATTTTACAAAATGAAACTGTAACGAAAAATTCTGACATTTTAAAGCCTGAAATGACATTGAAGATGATGTGGATGAATCAGAAAACGTGTTGTTTGTCCCGGGCAGCTCACAGGAAATGTCCAGGAAGTGACATCTCTCCCACACATGTCAGCTGGACTGGGACTGGGCCAATCACACACACACACAAACACATATACATATATTCACTAAAAGTTAAGGATATTTTCGGGTGAAAATTATGGAAAATGGCCTACTTTCATGATTTAGTTTCACTGTATCCTGAACTTTTTACAAGCAAGTAGAAGAATGCAATGGTAATTTATTGAAACAAAAGCTAGCAACAGCGGTGGCTATACCACAGCAAAAATGTCAAGGTTGACTTATTGTCTGCTGAGGCATGGCATCCCCTCTCTTCTTGAAGGGCTCCTTCAGGTCGTTGAAGTTCTGGGCGCAGAACTTTGAGGGTTGTGTTACAACCCTCTACACAACCGACGCACGCACTTTTAATTGTCAGAGCATTGCAGGTTTTTGAAAATGTAAGCTAAATTGTGACGATTGGTGATATTTTATATGTTAATGATATTAATTTCTTATCAAAAGTAAAAATATTAGTAAATTAATTAGTTTTTTTTACAATAAGTCTCCTCTGTTCATCAAGCCTGCATTTATTTGAAACATTATTACTATTTAAACAACTATTTTCAATTTCTATTCTATTTATTCTGATTTCCATTCTACATTTTAGCGTCATTCATACGGTCCTTCAGAAATGATTCTGATATTCTTATTTTTCTGTTTTATTATGATGTAGAAAACAGCTGAGTAGAATATTTTCAGGTTTCTGTGATGAATAGAAATTTCTGAAGCATTTATATGAAATACAAATCTTTTGTAACATCATGGCCCAGTTTCACAAGCAGGGCTTATCTTAAGCCAGGACTAGGCATTAGTTTAATTAAGATATTTAAGCAACTTTTACGAAAATGCCTTATAGGAAAATATTACAGGTGTGTATCTTAACACAGAACAATGACACTGACATGTTTTAAGATATGTCAGAGCAAGATATCTTCATCTGAGACAGCTCTAATATACAATTTAGTCTGGGACTAGCTTAAGGCTTGCCTGTGAAACTGGGGGCATATGTCTTTAACATCGTGTTTGATTAAGTTAAAGCATCCTTGCTAAATAAAAATATAAATTTCTATTTACCCCATTTCTGCCACCGATAAAAATAAAAAAATCGGATTATTGCGCAATTCAGACTTATTTTCTCGCATTTGTGTGATATAAAGTCCAATTTTGAGGGGAAAAAAGACTGTTCTCATGATTGCAAGTTTACATCTCATATCTCGCAATTCTCACAATTTTATAATTGCAAGAAAATAAGTCAGATTTGCAAGTTGCAATTCTGATTAAAAACTAAAATCACAAAAACCTTTTTTATTCAGTTGCGGAAAAAATCTGTATGATTTTTTGGAAATTTTGAAGAAAGTTTGTAACCAGGCTGTTTTGTTCACCATTGACTTCCTTAGTATTTTTTTCACCTACTACGGAAGTCAAACAGCCTGGTTACACTTCAATTCCTTGAAGTTGGTCGACTGATGTCACATTGACTGTTTTACCGATATATTTAATATGTTTCTGGACCTGGGATCATTTCAGTTGTATTGCTGTCTACGGAGGGACTCTCTGATTTAATAAAAAATATCTTAATTTGTGTTCTCAAGACGAATGGAGGTCAACCCTTTAAAAGTCTCTCCAAAATCGTGTGTATTTTTTTCCATATAAGGGGAAAAACACAGTTTGTGATTCAGTATGAGTCAACTGGTAAATGCTTTGAATACTTGAGACAGGCTGTGACACACACGCACACATTTCATAGCTTTTGGCAGGTAAAGATTTGCATCCAGTGAGAGTGACTTCAAAATAGTGAAGTAAGAGCGAGCAGTACGCCGTTTGAACAAACTGACAAATTTAACTATCCCTGATACAGACACACACAGAAGAGGAACAAACAACATATGATAATTCAGGTAGGAAGTGTGTTTAAGACCAAAGTGGTCTAACTATACGCAAGGAATACAAGAATCAAAAGCGGCCCACACCATAGAAGCCGTTTGTTCACATGCACAGTCACTCTTTAGATAAAAACAAATACTGTCCTTTAAAGTCTTTATTGATTAGGATTGTATAATCTTTGAGTAATATGGGTCTTCAAATGTAAGAAATTTGAAGCGTACCTTAAGTATACTATACAGCATTTATTTTCAACAGGGGATGACTAAGCAAAAACGATAGGCCTCTTGCTATGACACTTTGGCTCAAGAACTACCCAGCTGAACAGCTGTCTGTCAGAGCAAAGCCAAGCCATGAGGTGAAAGGAACTGTATGAGACAGGATTGTGTCTGGTAGTGACTACAACATTTCTGCTGCTCTGAAAGCTCAAGAGCATTGTGGCCTAATTCTCCAATAAAAGAAGTTTGGGACAACCACTAGAACTGACTGCCAGCCAAACTGGGCAATCGGGCAGAAGAGCCTTGGCAAAGAGAGGCGAGCGAGAACCCAGCTCTGGTTGAGCTCCAGAGATCATGTGTTGAAATGGGAGAAACTTCCAGAGGAGTAACCATCACTGCAACACTCCACAGATCTGGGCTTTGACTCTCCTCAACGTAAGACCGATGAAAGCCTCGTACAAGGTTCTCTGACTGTGACAGTCAACTGAACTAGAAAGCCTACTCTCAACTGAATTATACATGCAGACACTCATGCAGAGGAGTTTTGAAGTGCTAATTAGTCATTCAAAGAGCTTAAAACGGCACTTTCGAATATGAAAAATAGCTGGCTTCAACCGTAGTACATTGACCCCAGGTGCACAGCCAACACAATGCATGAATGGCATCGAGACGACTGTGAAAGAAAGTCCTCAAGTGGCCACTAGACTTAAACCCAATCCAACTTTTCTGGAGCGACCTGAAAATGACGAGCTTGAGATATGCAGAAAAGAAGGGCAGAATATCCCAAAATCCAGGTAAGCTTTTGGGATCATCCTAAAAACGACTTTGATTGCTCAACAATGCTTCAACTAAAGTTTTTTTTTTTCTTTCTATTTGATATAGCTGCGTGTTGTGTTAGCACAAGGCTGCTGATAAGGCTGTTGGTGGGTTTGCAGTGGAACAAGACAAGCCTGTAGAAAACCGAGGAGTCCCTAGTGATGGTGTGTTTGTGCGGAGACATCCCGTTTCCCGTAAAAAGCGCAGGGGTGGATCGCAGTGCTCGGAAACAAACGTCCCATGCAAATTAAATTCAACATGAAAATTAGGAAGTTGATTCATGAGAATATGGGATCAAAAAGACAGACGAGTTGGAAGTCGGAGGATGCCACAACTTTTATCCGTACCATATGGAGTAAGAAGGGTGGGGGGGCATGGTGATAATATGTGTCCTTAGCTGTCCCATTGAAGAACTCGGATGCAGAATTTACTACGAACCAAACATCTTTCACATATCGGAAAATCAAATGAAGACTGACGACTGTGTGTCAACGCATTGCGCAAACGCTTCATTAGTAAAGAAAGAGAACTTGCCTTGCAGGTATACACCTTTAGTCTTTCTGTCGAATATCAGTTATTGATCTGAATAAGCTGACCTGTGGCTGAGCGGGATCCCTTCAGCATGAGCTTGAAGAAACGAGACAGTGAAGTATCTGGGAATAAACACATACAACCAATAAAATCTGGAAGTAGTTGAACTCTATTCCACACAGCGCTGAAAAATGGCTTCAAGCCAGTTCACTCAGAGCCGTTCACACTAATTGTTTCCTTCAGTCTGAATCCTCAAACCCCTCCCGCTCTTCTCAACATCTCCCACTAATATGTTTAAACAAAGCCTCTAATAAGAACAGTAAACCTTTCATTAAGACGAATGAGTGTAGGTTAGTGTGAGGTCAGAAGCACATCAGAGGTCAGGTGAACAAACACCTAATGGGAATTCCAGTATATTTTAGTTGCTTGGAAGAGCTTTATCTTCTGTATTAACTTAATTCTTCTGTTCTCTTTGTACAGGACCTGGTGTATGTTCAGCAGAATAACGTAGAGAACGTCTATAATATGGGTCTCATCATCTTCAGAGACCAGGTGGTTCGTTACGGCTGCATTCGGGACCATCTGAAGCAGACCTTACTCGACATGATTGCTCGTGAGAGGAAAGGAGAGGCGGTGGACAGATGGGCGTCACGCATACAGACCATGCAGGAAACTTTGTCCGAGTCATCACAATATGGACATTTTTGTTGCCACACAAGCACTTTATTTTTGATCAAACAAAAACATGTTATTTTTGATGTTGTCCGTCCTTACATTTTAAGATCTCTCTGAATGATGATCAAGATGTTTAAGTTATTTAAATCTTCATGGCCTTAAATGTCATAAAACTTACATTTATAGACTTTTTACGTCACAAACCAACAAACTAAATTAGAAGTTAATAAATGTAACGGGAAGCAGCTGCGGTTTCCTGACAGTGTGTATTGTAATAAGTGCTGGTCTCCATGCAGGGGTGCCATTCGTGACGCTTGTCAGATGTTGATGATTTTGGGCTCGGAAGGACGGTCCGTCTATGAAGAGGATTTCGAGGCCTCGTTCTTAGAAATGTCTGCTGAATTTTTTTTAGGTTTGTTACACTTTATTTATATTATTATTATTTAAATAACCCTTTACAGTAAGGAGCCATTTGTTAACATTAATGTATTTAATAACACAAACAAACGGGCGAACAATGCATTGATAACACTATTTATTCATCTTTACTAATGTATTCATCTTTGCTTATTAAAATACATTTGTGCCAATTGCACGCTCCCTCAATGCTTGTGGCATTTTGCTGTGAGAGAAAACTGCACATTCCAGGGTGGCCTTTTATTGTGGGCAGTATAAGGTACACCTGTGCACTACTCATGATGTCAGATC
>JAUMHG010000166.1:127094-142668 GCA_032359395.1 Enteromius anoplus | reverse complement strand
CATTTCAGCAGAATATAAATATAATGTTTGTTAATATAACCCAGTGATGAAGTTATGAAGATTAATCGTCATCTCCGAGGAGGACGCGCAATATACACGTTTCATATGTAATATAATCTGATGTATATGTTTTCTATTTGAACTGGTTTCATTGTTTTACAGCACACAACATTTTGTAGTTATTGTAGGTGTACACAAAAAAAAATTAACACTTAACGTTAACCGATTCCGAGGTTGAATTATTCTTGTCAGTATGACCAAAACGTTTTGAAAGAGTGTTTTAAAGAGAAGTGAGAAGTGATTGATTTTCATGCAGTATACACGAGCTGCCATTCAACTACCACACGCAGTCAGTCCATACAAACGCTTGAAAGACGTAACGATAGATGATCATCACATTTCTGATAAAAACGTGTGTCCAAGACCAAATTATGACAAACAGAAACGATCAATTAATTACATAAGTAGTCGTTTTATTAAATTGACTGTAAAGAATTCCGACTTTCTTAACTTTCCTTGTAGTTCTTGAAATCCCGGATGGAATTTGAGGTTGTGGTTGTCGTGTCGGCTATTCTTGCGTTGCATCTCTGCATCTGGAAAATGCTTTTTTATTGGTGCGGTCCGGTTCAAAACCCTTATAGCCAAACTTGACTATATGTGGAGCTTGACTATTGTCTGTCATGTTTTGCACGGTTTGAGTTGTGCAGCGTTAAAGGCACAGGCGCCAATTATGGTGCTGTCACAATAATTTTATTAAAAGAATTATATTTAAAAGTTCAAGTCATCGTGGAGTCTTCCAGTTGAAGTCAAGTCAAGTCATTTTCTTACTTCCATCAAGCAAGTCCCGAAAATTGTGACTCCCATCTCTGACTAAGACTGACAGAATATATATACATATATATTTTTTAATTTATGATTTTCAAGGCAGATATGGGTAGGAACTACACTCTCATTCCAGCGTAATAACTAAGGAACAGCTGGCGCAATGATATTACGCAGTCCCCAGTATTTTCAGGCACTGCACATTGTCAATCTTTTAAAACTATCTCGCTTGTAAGATTCAACAACAAAGAGCACTCACGCTATAATCCTGAGAATATAACAGGATTCAACTACAGTATTTTGGTTGTTGTGTAGCAACATAAAAAAAAACTGCAGTGCACCTTGTGGTGTGCCAGGCATGATGACATGACACCAATCGACCAATCACAACAGATTAGTGTCAGGGTTTGGAAAAATCATTTGGGTGTCAATGGAAAAAAAAAAAAAATAGATAAAATAAAAGCATATTATAAAAGAAAATGAATGATACTCGCATACATGTCAACTTGTTATGGACTCCCAAAACCAAACAATCAATCCATCATCACCCATAATAGGCACTTTAACAAAGGCATTGACTAAATAACTGACTAAATAATAAATGCTTTTCTTCGTCTGAAGATTGTAAATAATTATTGTGCATTGAATATCATATGAATATCATTGGCTCTGTGACAAAACACTTGTTACTCCTTTTTTAAGTCACTTTGAATAAAACAATCAACTAAATGATTAACTACGAATAAATACAGCAAGTTTTAAAATAATACTTCTTATTAGTTGTACATGATTGATTTTCTTTAAAAAAGCAGCAATATAAACATATTTTTTTTCAAGCAAGTAGTACCTTAACACCGAAAACAATATAATAATAAAATGACATGACTGAAAGAAACTAAAGTGTTAAAGACAAACAAGTATAACGCACTTACCGCCCTGAGCAATCTCCGATTCATGTTTGCAAACGAATAAATCCCAGCGTCTCGTTCTGCTCCGATATTCGAACGCCCTCAGAGCAAACTCAGACGTCTGACAAGCGAGGCATTGTCTTTTCATCAATCGGAAAGAGGTTTGATGAAATCGTTTCGGCCTCCGCTATTATCTGCGTGTGTCTATCATAGCACACTTGGCATTAAGCAACAATTTCATAAGTGTGCAATTAACAATTATTTGTCAGACTTCAACTTTCTTCAGGAAAGCCTGAGTTTTAGAGGCTTCTGTTATCATAGACTTACGGGTAACCTCGTTCCTTTAGAAGAGCATTGCAACGTATGTACTATTAGCTTCCATTCAAACCCTGTGTGAACCACAAGAGGAACGTCAGATGTACTGTATCGTGAAATATGTGTCTGAACTTACACAGATCAGTGGAAATACACTTCAATTAAAAGAACGAGTGCTTAGAAGTGAATGATACAGATGATAACACGTGTGAATAATTACGATTGACTTGGGTCAAAGGTATCATTTTCACCAATATTTTGTTATATTTTAGCAAAGCGTTGGAGAAAGTTACTTTTAAAACTAATGCATTGCAATATTGTGTTTCTCCCCTAAAAAAAGTGACTTCATTTTAAGTTAAATGACTTTTCTGTGGTCACTTTTTAAATCTGGGCAGGACTTGCTTGACGCAGGAGAAGAAAGTTAAATAAACAAATGATATTTGTCTTATTTAACATCATTCGCAGGTTTCTATCATATATTTTGACTGTTTTTATTCGTTTTGAGAAATATATAATCTGTTTTGTTTATGTGAGATGAGTAAATTTTGCATTAAACAGATACAAAAAGTACAGAGGACACTAAAAAGTAGACAAAACATCACATCTTGTAAAGTTTGATGTACAAAGATAAATCACAAAAAAACTTAAACACATACAAATAACTTCAAATAAATAAATAAATAAAATATAATAATAATAGTGTAAACACACACACACAGAGGACAACAACCTTATAGATCAGTAGAATTACCAAAACAAGTTTACAAAATCTGTCACTTTTCTTGTTTTTAATCAACCTGAGAGATTTAAAGAAAGCATCGATTTTGTTTATGAATAAAAAATCTAAATAACTAAATAAAAAAATGAACTATGTATTTTTCGTTTTTACTGAAAGGAACTGGAAGAACCAAACGTTTTGAGTCTTGACAAAATAAATGAATAAACTAACTATAAAATAACTGTTAACTGTCATATTTTATAAAGGATAAATCCTTATTTATAGAAATTACTTATTTATCTAAAATATTATTTAATTCCTTAGAAATTAAAAGGGAATGCGTTACTTTACTAGTTATTCTTTTTTACTAGCTATAGTTTTATTAATTCTATTCATAGCCTGCGTTTGTGAAATTTGGTAAATATGTCTGTTAATAATAATTGAACACACACACACACACACACACACACACACACACAGGAAAAAAGGCAAGTACTGTGTCCAAATGACAAGTTTAAAGTGTCCCAGTTTACTTGACTTCCCCCTGAATAAGTTGCCTGAGTGAAACTTGTTTCGTGAAGTGTGCTGAACCAATCGGAGGCGCTCGCTTCTGAAGAGTCCACCAACGAGAGTCCGCGGGAGGGGCGGCTCTTCCTCCGCGCCTCTAAGTCTGGCTGACCGGCAGGAGCTCGGTCAGTGCGCCTCTGTGCTCCTGGATGGACTGCAGCAGCGTCTGAAACCACACCGAAGCGGCTGAAGCGCTCATCATGACGGAGGAGCAGGAGAAGTCCGGCACGGAGCCGCCCTGCAGCCCCGCCGGCTCGTCCAGCTCCATGTCCCCGGAGGAGTCCGACTCGGACGCGCCGGCGTCCCCCGGCGGCCACTCGGCGCTCATGATCACGAAGCTGGAGCGCGAGGACGAGCGCTTCCCGGCGTGCATCAGGGACGCGGTGTCCCAGGTGCTGAAGGGCTACGACTGGTCCCTGGTGCCCATGCCGGCGCGGGGCAGCGGCGCGATCAAGAACAAGCCGCACGTCAAGAGACCCATGAACGCCTTCATGGTTTGGGCTCAAGCCGCGCGCAGGAAGCTCGCGGATCAGTACCCGCACCTGCACAACGCCGAGCTCAGCAAGACCCTCGGGAAACTCTGGCGGTAAGAGAGAGAGAGAGAGAGAGAGAGAGCTAACACATAATCAACATTAGGAGGTTTCCTGTTAGAAATAAATCTAATAAATACACATTAATTATAGGTAGCATTACTTTATAATTATAGTTTTTAATGTTTGTTACAGTATATTGAGTAACATTAATTTAGGGCTGCTTGTATGTAATTATACATAATCTGATGTGGTTATTATAATATGACATGTAAACAGGGACACCAGGAAATCAAATGCTACCAAATATTCTGCACTCATCCTGACTTCTGTAACAAACTGTATTATTACTTAGAAATTAATCAATTAAATATTGACACGTTTGAATGCATTTAATCTCTGTAAACGTATTAAGTACTCTGAAGTTATCTTCTAAACTCAGCATTTTTCTCAGGCTCGGTTGTTTATTATCCATTATTGTACTTGAATGGTAATGAAAATAACATATTCTTTGCAATTAAATGATGTGTGTATGAGAAAATGTTCAAACAGCACTCTGAACTCTTTATTGATACTTTCTGTAAATCGTTCTCGTCTAAAATCAGTTATATTTAACTAATGTACTGATATTTAGTGTGCAGATACTGAAAGCAGCACTCTGACACATTTCCCCTCTCTCCTCTTTAGTATTTTTGTCCGTTTTCTAAATTTGAAATTGAATACAAGTAGAAAAGCCCAAAAAGACTGAATGCATCTTGATCTGATGCTCACTCAACAGGCTGCTGTCGGAGAGTGAAAAGAGACCGTTTGTGGAGGAAGCCGAAAGACTGCGAGTTCAGCACAAGAAAGATCACCCGGATTACAAATACCAGCCGAGGCGGCGAAAGAGTGTGAAGCCGGGTCAGAGCGAGTCTGACGCCGCCGCCGATCTCACCCAACACATGTATAAAGCTGAACCTGGGATGGGCCGCTTGGGGGGGCCACTGGATCACATCACCGACCATACAGGTGAGAGACACACTCCACGGTTGTTGTTGTTATTGTAATAGTAATTAACAAGGATACTTTAAAAAATAAAGTGGTACCAAATTTCCCGTGGTTTTTTTTTTGTAATTGCGTTCATTTGTTAAGTCAGCTGTTTGTTTTTTTGTTGTTGTTTTTTTTTATGTCATTAAATAGTTAACGTAAACGTTCATGCATAATATTCATCAATATTTAATCTTTCTGTGAGCTATTCAGTATTTTTACGTCGCAAATATTCAATTTTTTTATTTATTAAATATTATATTTTAACATATTTTTGTGTAATTCATTCATATGTGACCCTGGAGCACAAAACCCACCTCAATTAAGTCACTGGGGTATATTTGTAGCAATATGCATTTCTAAGAACTACATTTGGACAATTTTAAAGCCGATTTTCTCAATATTTCGAATATTTTTGCAGCCAATTTTGTTTAAGATATTTGTATCTCAGCCAAATATTGTCATATTCTAAACCATCCATTAATGGAAAGCTTATTCATTCAGCCTCCAGATTATGCATAAAACTCAATAAAAAAAATGTGTGGTCCAGGCTCTATATACCTCCTCTGCAGATTTCAGTTTCCTTTCTTATCAAATAAACCTAGAAAGGCCAAAAATATAATAGTAAAATTTGATAAATATAGTCAGAAAGCGAAAGACTATGTGACTCCAGCATCATTTAACGCTTTACTTTAATCCTCAGGCCAGCCTCATGGACCCCCGACACCCCCTACGACGCCCAAAACGGACCTCCATCACGGAGGAAAGCCAGACCCCAAGCACGAAGGCCGACGCCTGCCGGACAGCACGCGGCAGAACATCGACTTCAGCAACGTGGACATCTCGGAGCTCAGCACGGACGTCATCAGTAACATGGAGGCCTTCGACGTGCACGAGTTCGACCAGTACCTTCCCCCGAGCGGCCACGCCGGAGCGGCTTCAGACGGGCCGAGCGCCGGCTCCTACGCCTCGTCCTACAGCAGCGGGGCCTCCTGGAGCCGCAAGGGGCCCGTGGCGTCCACGCCGGCAGGCACTAGCGAAGCCAGCCAGCCCAGGGCGCACATCAAAACGGAGCAGCTGAGCCCGAGCCACTACAGCGAGCACTCGTCCGAGTACGGCGTGTACAGCGCTCACGGGTCCTCGGCCGCCTCCGCCTCCTTCGCCAGCTCTCAGTGTGACTATACAGACCTCCAGAGCTCCGGCTACTACAGCCCGTACCCCGGCTACCCGTCCAGCCTCTACCAGTACCCCTACTTCCATTCCTCGCGGAGGCCATACGGGAGCAACATCCTCAACGGCCTAACCCTCCCGCCGTCCCACAGTCCCTCGGCCAGCTGGGATCAGCCTGTTTACACCACGCTATCCCGGCCGTGAGGCCCGGCGTGTCCCGTACTATAATGAAGGACGGTCACAGTCGCGTGATTTTGCCAAGTAAGACACGTTGCTGGATAGGCTCGGGAATCGAAAATCTGTTCCAGAATTGGATACTTAAAGCTACAGTTCATAAGTTTTGGCGCTTTTGTGGTTAATAAACAGAACTGCGTGCGTCTTGCGGAAGAACATTTGAGCTGGAACTACTTCTTTTTGCTTATGTCTGAATACAAAGGTAATGGGCGACTCCTCAGAAGTACCTACCTGAACTACACAAAGTAGTCCCAATATAAACAGTTATTATAGGTGTACCTTGGTGATTCAGGAAAAGCCAAAAACACGATTTGGAAAATTGACTCTTTTAAAAAAAATTCGAACACAAAAACGGTACGGACTGCAACTTCAAGGTCAAGAATCAGATATCTGTCATAAAAATGAACATTTCAATGCTACTTATCAATTCCTGCGTGCACATTTTTTCTTAGTTTGCGAAAATTGGTTTTCGAATCATTGATTCAAGAGATTTGTTCGAAAACACTGAAGAATATCTCTAGTTAGCCATGAATCATTCCATTAATAAATTCCATGAGGTTTTAATGTGTTTTTCCCAGAATTGTGAGAGAACTACGACTACGATTTTTTTTTTTATCTAGAATCGCGCAGCTCTATTTGATGCATACAAACAGCTCTTGATCGTGTCTGACGGTATTCGGCAGCGATTGAATGTTTTGTAATAAGAATATTTGAAATGTAAATGTTTTTTAACGAGACTGGGAATCGATAAGAATCTGAATTGGAATTGATCAAATTTAAGCGATACCCAACGCTGTTCATGAATCAACATCTTTCGTTGACCCTGGATCAACAATCTCGCCATAATTGATCCCAAAACCCAGAAAGAGATGTTGATCAACAAAACATTTCCTGTGAACGTATCCCTGAATTCTGATTGGTTGCTGGGAATGTTGTTCCAGGATCAACAAGGGCGTTGATCCAAGAACGTTTTGCAGTGTGTGAAATCATATGTTCACCAGTGAAGGACGGCGCTAGCTGAAGTGGTTTGCGCCAGCTAACCGAGCGATGAGTGCCTGCTGATTTTTCGACACATCAAAACATTGCCGGTTGGTGCTAAACGCGACGAATTTGAAGAGCCAGCAGAAATCCTCTGTGAGGACTGCTGGACGCTCCAGGATCGGGACCAATCAATCTCTCCGGTTACCCCTTTTTCTTTTTCTTTTTTTTATCCCAAAACGTGTTAATTTTGAATTCATTGTATTCATATATTTATGTTGTGTTGTCATTTTGTACCGTTAGTTTCTGTTTTACAGTACTAACACAAGCTGAGAGGGTGGAGGGCTGAAATGGTTTAGATAAACGGCCGTATCTTTTGGTTTTGGGGGGGGGGGTCACGTTTCGTGTCACCAACTAACTAAAGAGATTAATTGTTAGCAGTCGTTTTTTTCACGTATGCATTTCTATAGTGAGCACTTAAACACGTCAAAGGCTCTTCATCTGCAGCAAGCTCTAATAATGGCATTTTTAACACCATCGGATATCACGTTTGTCGGCGTTGGATTAAATCAGTTCCTCTAATTATACAGCAATCCGTTGAACGTCGTAATTAGGCTACCTTTTAGGCTGTGAAACACAAAACAGTGTTTACGCTACATTGTTTTATTCTTGTGTATAATTTAAAAACCACTTGGCTGTGAGTCTTCTCTTTTGTTAACAGGTTCGTTCTTACAAGATGCTAACAGTAATTGCTGGCAATGTTTGTGGAGACCAATAAATTCATTTGAAAAACAGTTGTCTAAACCTTCACTACTGTGAGTCACTACTTTGCTTCTGTATCCCCCCCCCCCATAAAAAATGATAAAAAATTGTGTTTTTCTTTCGGTGCTCGTTTTCGAGAAAACATAAGTTGATGAAAAACCAAATTTCAGTTTAAGTTTAAATAACTTATGAATTTGTCTGGAATTACTGAGCAAATATGTGCACCGCCACACCAAAAGCTATTAAATCAATGTTATACTTTGTGAAATAATGCGTCTCTGTTTGAAGCAGCTGCAGCAGTTTGTCTTCCTGAAGCAGCTGTCCTCTTCAAGACAGGCTGCCGTGATTTTATTGACAAATGCTTCTGTCATTTTCCTACCATGTCTAATTGTAATACAATTTTTGTAAGACATAAACAATGTTTACCGCAAGGACACGTGGTTTGTAAAACGGTTAGATGATAAACAACTTTATTTTAGCGCGGTTCATTTCCAGGGACCGAACAGATGCGTGAGCTTACTTGTTTTCTTCTCATCGGGGAACATAGCTCTAAAATGCATATGAATGATCAACAAGCCACACAAAAATTACTGCAATTTTGTTTAATGATGTGTTCAGAGAGAATTACATATGGGTGAATATATAATATGCTATAATTGAGTCGTTTCAGCTTTTTTTCAAATTGTTATATATATTTTTTTATTTTAATTAAATAAAATTTTTCCTTATTAATTTTTGTGAATTACAAGATGTTACGGTCCATAACAATATAATAATTTATTTAAAAAGTGTCTTAAATAGCTGAAAATCATGATTGCTTCCTGTCTGAATTAGTGTATTTTTTCTATCACGAATTAGCGTGAAATCAAAATATTTTATAGTGCTTTTCTTTGGGCAACATTTTATTTATAAAAGCCCTAAATATTAATTTAATTATACAACATTAAATTATATTAAACTAAATTTTTTTTGGAAAAATGTGTGCCCCCCAAATCTCAGGTCAACTCTGTTACCAAACCATATTTTGCCATTATTTTAAATTGGTGGAATTATCTTTCAGAGTTGTGTAAGTTACAGGAAATGATGTCACTTTCTCTCATTGATAAGATCTGAAAGACTGAAAAGTATCTGTGCTCTCTTTGAGAAAATATTGTAATCTAAAAACGTCTTACACCGAGAGTTATTTTGTACAACCCTGTTACCACAATATCAAAAGAAAAACTGATATTTTTCTTATTGATCTCACATTGGGTTTTTAAAAGCTCTTTTAATCATGTCTTCATTAGTGTCTTAGCATTAATGTTAGCAAGTTTTTGGAAACAAATAAAATTCAATTCTGTTACACTATTGTCAGCACTGTTACTCTACCTCAGTAACAGAGTTTGGCTGTAACAGAATTGTCAGACACCGAATGTACCCACAATTATTTGTGACTCACCCATATGTGTCCAAAATTGTGTAGACACATAGAGGGAAGTCATATTCGTGTATCACAAATACATTTCATTTGTAGTCATACGTAGAGTTGGTTTGTCAGGACAGAATCTCTTTACATGGGAAAAGCATGCTGCTGAGTGACTGAGTGGAGGGCCGAGGAGCGTCCAGGCCGTGCTCTGCTGGGTTGAATTTCAAAGCGAGCTCTGGCATTCATGCCAAGCAGTCCGGGGAGGAAACACGGTGCCACCGCAAAGAACTGCTGAATTTTAATGATCTATTCTATTATGTGCTGGAGGGCTCTATTGTCTCTCTTTCTCCGGGAAGTAAGAAAAGAATTAATTGGACAGAAAATGGAGGGGCAGGAAAACTGACAGTCATTAGGAGGGATGTGAATGGATGATTACACGCACACGGCTGGATCCCCCCCCCGTACTGTACGCTTTAACAGGAATACAGGCCGTTGACCAGTGTGGCAATTAGGAAAACTTCAGCTCATAATCGTGACAACAGCGATTATAATAATAAAACTGATAATTAATGAGCAGATGGGATGTGGGTGGCTTTAGGAAGACTTGTTTTTTTTCTCTGTTAAACTCTCGTTTCCTCTTGCGTTGGCCAGAGAGTTTGAGGAGGAACTCTTAAGAGAGAGCAGACGTGACTCAAGCGCTTTAAAAAAGGCACTTTCAACCTTTTAGGCTTCCTTCAGAAATGGTTACTTACTAACACAAGTGCAAACACAGCGTTTACGGAGTAAATGTACAGTAGCTAGTTACAAATACTTCAACCAAATAAAACCTTCAGGATCTAACATTTTGATTTCTTTTTTATTTAGCCTCCATAATGTTTAAAGGAGAAGTTCACTTTTAAAAAAGCTTTTGCTGATAATTTACTCACCCCCATGTCATCCAAGATGTCCATGTCTTTCTCTCTTCAGTCGAAAAGAAATTAATGTTTTTGACGAAGACATTCCAGGATTGTCCCCCATATAATGGACTCTATTAGGACCCAAAGGGTTCAAGTTCCAATGACAGTTTCAGTGCAGCTTCAAAGGGCTTTAAACGACACCAGACGATAAGTAAGGGTCTTATCTAGCGAAACGATCGGCCATTTCCAAAATAAATAAAAAAGTTTAAGTTTTAAAAGCACAAACGCTCGCCTTGCTCTGTTCTGTGATGCGCGTTGGTGACGTTACGTAATACGCAATTGCGTTTTTTTTAGTGCATAGACATTTTGAGGCAATCATTTCTTATTGTAACATTAAATTAGGTTCTATAAATACTAATAAAAAATATCTTGGCTCTACAATTGTAGGACTTACATAAACTACCCTTGAACTGAGGTCTAAGAGCAATCTGTTATCAGCTATGTGTCTTTTTTGGACTCTTCTTGACTTGTCTGGTTCTCATTGTAGAGAAGTTCATATTTTTTATTAAATTCATTGAAGCTGTATATTAGAGCTGTGCCTAGAGTTTAGTTGAATCTCATTTTAACCGTCTGTGCATTCTGCAGGGTGCCGCTGAAGCCTTCATCTAAAAATCCATTGAGCGGGAATCTACATCCTCAAATTTTAGGACAGATCGGAGGACATCAGGATGGTCTTTGAAGGCCAGAATGTCTTGCAAGGCTTGGGTAACTTTGCATTAGCTGTGGCAATGCTCTTTGGACTAATGTATGCTCTGAATCTCAATCACCCACCTGAAAAGAAATACACTTTTTTCTCCACCTGTTTGGTAAATTGTGGGATTTTACTGTTTCTTGTCTGTTGACAAGAAATGTCATAGTTCATAGTCAGCCATTCCAGACAGGTTTTTTTCGTGGTGCAGGAACGATTCTTACTCGACTTTCGTGAATCCACCACGAATTGACGCATCCAATGGAATCAGGGATTTTCGTTCGTGCTGGAGTTACGAAAATAACGTAAATTTCGTGACCCTGACACGAATCAATAGGTTTTATGCCTATTTCGTGATATTGTCACGACTAGCCGTGCGACTGGGTTGGCCATTCATCCCATACTTCCAGTCCATCAGTTAGCGTCTTAAGAAAACCAAAGAAACTGCTGTCTTAGGCTAAAATATATAAGTCTGTAATCTATAATAACACTTCCTATTGTGAAAAAGTCCATCTCCTCTAAATCTGGAGAGCAATATACACAAATTACGCACCATTTACAAGTCCAAAACAAATATCTGGCTGGATTTTGAAATGATGCACGCATTACTATGGATTATGGACTTCGATTTTGGCCAAAAGTGATGGTGAATCTGACTTAATGAATTGAATACAAGACATTGCGTTTTTGTTTTTATCTAAAATGCAGAAAGTGGTAGGTCCAGGATAAGGAGATAGGGAAAACAGTTTGTACTGAAGAAAAACCATGAAGTCTATGGAGAATATCTATAAAACATGGAAAACTTGTGTGTGTGTGTCTGTTGTTTTAGGAGAAGAAGCCTGGTGGATTTGTTGAGAGCTTGAGGATTCTGGGAACTTAGGACTCATTTGCAAGGGAAATGAAATAGACATGAGCATGAATCAACTTTCTCTCTATGGTGCCACTTCTTGGTTTTCATACAGTGTTTCTGCTTTGAATTAATGCCTCAAAGCAACAACTGAGAAAATAAAGTGTACAAGTCTCACAAAAAAAAAATCAGTGTATCTGTAACAAGATTTGGCGATAACTAATATTTCTGATCGCAACTGAATTCAGTGGGTTTGTCATGGAAAGATAATGAACTTTCCTCGAGGAAATGGAGGGATGAACAGAAGTGTGTTCAGGTATGCATCTATTGTTCAGACCTCCATCAGCGTGTACGACTATATTCACTGCCCCTGGAATGCTGTGTGTGGGAGGAACATTTGCTTAGAGTTTTCATATTCTCACAGGACGGAGGTGGAGAAACAAAGAGAGAGAGAAAGTGAGAGATCTGAGAGAGAACGGGTTAGAAGTAAGAGCAGCCTCTCCTCTCTCTTTCTCTCACTCCAGTCGGTTTGGCACACAAACACACAGGAACCATGAAGAATTATATGATCATGCTTAACACATCAAGCATCTTAGAGATTAAACACCATCTCTCGGTACTTTGAGCTGAAATTATCACCTAAATGTTTAAGGAGACTCAATTAAATTTGACAACGGAATAACAAAGCAAGTGTCAGCTACTAACAAAAGAAAACAGCTTTGTTGGAGAAAGGTTTCAATGACTAATGTTGCTACAGAAACCTTCTGGAATTCTGCAATGGGCGATCTTTGCTCGTGGGCATTCATAGGTTCAACAAATTCAATGCATAATATGCAAATTCAATGCATACCGGGAACCTGAGTGATCAAATTTGTGCTGAGTACATATTTTGCTAGTAGAAGACCACTAAAGCCTAATAAGAAAACTGTGACAAAAACGGTTCTTTCAGAACATTAGACGCTCTTCATCGTAAGTGTATGTTTTCTGTTGTACTACTGGAGGGCACACTGTGAGGCGCTACTGTGCTCTTGTTATGTGAACACACACAAGTGAACTCCCAATACTTGCATCTAAAAACGCCACACATGCTAAATTTCCAATAGCATTTTTTAGAGCATATTTCCACGTATCTCATCATTCATCATGCTCAGGAACTCATGTAAACTGAAATCAAGAGATTGTATTGAACCTTTTATTTTGTAAAACATTTGGTACAATCCACTTATTGTGTACAAACATATTTTTACATTGTGTTGTATGTAGCATGGTTTTAAAAATACTTATATGCAGTGTTGGGCATGTTACTTTAAAAACGTAATTAGTTATAGTTACTGGTTTCGTCTCACAAAGAGTAACTTAGTTACATCATTATAAAAGTGATTAATTACCAGGGAAACGGGTACAGGTATCGTTTTTGATGCCTGTCCTCCAAAAAAACGCTTTCTGCAAGTACCTTATTACGACCTTTATTTACGCTTTAAAGGTAAGCGCCCTCTAGTGGGCGTAAAAATAACGATAGTGTCATATTGCATCTGTCGTTACACTGATCTCACGGTGATTAAAGCATATTTTACTAGGTTTAATTTGTACAAATGACCACACAAACCCACTCCTAAACCCACCCGTTACAAATATTGAGCAAAATCATGATTTATAGGGTTTTGTGAAACCGTGTTGTCTGGGTTCGAACCATGATCACATGATCACATCTCATCTTATAATAATGCGTTTCTCTACAAACTGAGCTACACCGACCCTGAATCACATGACCGATAAAATAGTACAAAACTCTGTTGCCGATAGCGGCGCAATTGTAGTATTGTCTCTGATGGGTCGTATTTCACAGCTATTGTAGAAACGACCCATACGGGCGCATTAGTTTACAGGACATGTTCCGTTTTTGAGCTCAAAATAAAGCACTACCCCACTGGGTAACACTTTATAATAACTACACGATTTGAATCATTAGTTAAGCATTAGTAAATAGTCAGTTCATCCTTTATAAAGCATTGTTCCAACATTAATAGTCATTAGTACGCAGTTTATAAATACAGCTATAAATGCCTTGTTCTTTATTTATAAGCATATTTAAATGTACAAAGGAGATTTAAATAGTTTATTTCTTTCTGTAACACTTTATAATAATAGTTCTTAGGACACAGTCATAACATAGGAGCCAGGTTGACACAACTTGTCCCAGCTGTCAGATGTACAAACAGATGCACTAACTTTCACAGAGTTGATGAGTTGCGCACACACACACACACACACACACACAAACCCAGGCAAAAGGTTACCCAAACATATTGACAGCAGTTCATCCTGCACACAAACACACAGGGTATATTTTGCAGACAAAATCAGAAAGACTGTTGCTTCTGACTTCTCTGTGGTGAGTTTGTCAGATGACATCATGTGTTTATGTTTGTTCCATTGTCCGACAACAGAAAAACGAGAACAGCTTTACTGTATTAACATACAGTTCTTCATGTTAGAACATGAATAAGAGAGAAGCAAACAAAGGTAAAGGGCTGACGCTAGATTGAATGGGCACGGTGAATATGCCAAGTAGCATATGACATCATTTAGTAACATGTAGCAAGCCTTAGCTACTTTCCAGCCAAAGCGGTTGGCTACAGTTGGCGCACGACTTGCAGCTGTAAGAGCGGGAAACAGCTGCAGCTCGCCTAGAACCAATTTCAGCTGTTGGGGGGCTTTAAGGGGCTAAGCAGGGGGCATGAGGAAGAGGTGTGGAAAAATGCTTGACATATGGATGAATTCAGAGAAAGTGTTGAAGTGAGTCTCTTTCAGCTGTCACCAGATCTCTCCTGCAGCACTGCTGCTGCTGGCTTTGACATGTTTTTGTCATAATACAAATTATACATTTCCAAGTGTTGCCCAACATTCCCACATGTGACATGATATGACTCGCACAGGTTTGTTTCTATAGAGAGAAAGAGAAATCAGCCTCATGTTTGATCATGTTCGATTCATGAACCAATGTATTGATTTACAGTGGAAGCTTCAGGTAATCGGCACAAACGGATGAGAGTGTGATATAGTTTCTATACCACGTTTCTATAAAGAAGCTGGTTAATACTTTATTTTACTATGTCATAATACAGTTACCTAGTACTGTAAGTACTTAGTAGTAGCTGTTGTACTTACAGTAAAACAAAATATAGTTACCGTGTAACTAAGTTATGTACTGTAACAGTATGTAACTATGTAGATGTAACAGGCTGCTACTGTAACACCCTTGTTACAGACCAAGTCTGTTACACAGATCCTTACGTAACCAAAAAAATATAATTACCGTGTAACTAAGTTATGTACTGTAACAGTATGTAACTATGTAGATGTAACAGGCTGCTACTGTAACACCATTGTTACACACCAAGTCTGTTACACAGATCCTTACGTAACCAAAAAAATATAATTACTGTGTAACTAAGTTATGTACTGTAACAGTATGTAACTATGTAGATGTAACAGGCTGCTACTGTAACACCCTTGTTACAGACCAAGTCTGTTACACAGATCCTTACGTAACCAAAAAAATATAATTACCGTGTAACTAAGTTATGTACTGTAACAGTATGTAACTATGTAGATGTAACAGGCTGCTACTGTAACACCCTTGTTACA
>JAUMHG010000166.1:34467-61005 GCA_032359395.1 Enteromius anoplus | reverse complement strand
TATATTAATCCGATTTTGTGCAAAGATGAATGAGCCTACAGACTAAAATGATTATACCTGCAAACTCACAAGAAGTCAAAAAGCTTCAGAACTTAACCCTTGTAGGCTTATCACCCACCAAGATTAATGTTTACTTATTTTCGAACAAACAATTAAAAATAATATTGGGAAAAACCACCAGTAGATGGCAGTAAATGACTGTTTGAATTAATGAGAGAGTCATTGATTTATTCAAACTCGAAAAAAAACGAGGCAAGTGGAAAACTGATAGGATAAAACTTTCCGATCACTCGCAGCTTATTTCTCTGTCACTGTAAGTTACGGAAAATACACACGAAAACACGCACAACACTGTAGATGTGCATTTGTGCAACAGAGCGGCTCTCTCTTAGTGTATGATGTGTTCCAAGAATGCGGTTCTGGAAAAATTGGTTACAGAATGCAGTTGTCACATCCGTAAATAACCGAACTGTGTATAAACGTAACCGTACTAAGGACTCAAAAACAGGACTGACAACTGTATTCTGGTGCTGTGTGAACGGAGCCATTGGCTCACTTGATTAACTGAAAGCGTGGATTCATTCAGTAACGAAACAACAGTTCTGCTTTAGCTTTGATTAAAACTTTGTCAGCGAACCTGAGCAAAAACAGTCAATATTGGAACTTACAAATTGCGAACTCTGTGTCAACTTAACTCACGATGGCGACATGTTTACATGCGGCTCTGGGTGTAGTGTGCATCAAAATGGAGCGGCTGTGAGATGAGGAGTGTTTGGTTTGAAGCAGCCGCATGCAGACCGATTTGCGTTTAACATCAAAGAACCGTGAGAGAGATTTCGAAGCACGAAGATCGCCTGCTCCCTGTAGCTCTCATGGTGTTTCGATGTCATACCTCATCTTACAGCCGGCCTGTTTTCAGATCAAACACAACTAATAAATTACATTTTCTGATTCAAAACAGCGAATTTTGCTGAAAAAAGCGACTAGTTTGCAGGTATGTATATAAACTGAGAACATTTGTTTCATTCAAGTGGGCATGAGACATCTGTGTTGTTGCGCACAGTGTTTTCACACTGACACAAAGAAACTGTGGAGTTAAATTCAAAATTTATAAGCCCGATTCCAGCATAGAGAGGTTTAGTGAATGTGTTGTTGAATGTGTGTAAGTGTGTGAGTTTGTGTGTGTCACAGACACTGTAGAAGGACAGAATGCCAGCTGACACATCCACATATACTCCTATTCTATTAGAAGAGCTTAAAGGGATATGTGTGTCAGTGGCATGATAATTGTACCAGGCACAGAATGTGTCATAAACGCAGGCCACACACCAGGAGTTATTATTATATCCAAACCAAATGCCTGCACGCTTTCCCCTCCTGCTTATGTCTTTATATGCCACTGCAATATCTGTCTGTCCACTCCATTCAACCTCCCAGTAACAGCGTCCAGACAAACTCTCTCTACTCAGAACTTGAGGAAGCCTTTCAAATCTCTCTGGATGATCGGGATATGCCTGAATCTCTTCCACATATGTCACCTTTCTGTTATCTTCAGACAGAATGACGTTTTTGTTGGCTGTGTTTGGATCCAGTGTGAGATCACAGAAATCTGAAAAGAAGAAGAGACAACATTTATAACAGCACACGTCACTAAATGTGTATTTGTGTGTGTGTGTGTGTGTGTGTGTGTGTGTGTGTGTGTGTGTGTGTAGACATACATTTGTGTAGTCCTGCTTTAATCCTGAACTCCCCTCCATGATCCAGACTACAAAACAATACAGTGTCACATCAGTGAAATGTATACATGCACACACATTTGTTTTGGTAAATTGTTTTTTTCAATAGATTTCTTTTCATTTAGTGCTTCTGCCTTACAGCCTTTAAGTAATTTACGTTTTCTTATTAACAGGACCTGCTACTTATTATTCAAACATGAGTTTTAAGCAATCTAGAGTAGTGCTGGGTGGTATACTGGTTTATACTTAAAACCGTTGTTTATTTTTCTCATGATATTAATTGTTTAAATACTGCAATACTTGTGTATGTTTGAGAGGTGTATCTTTCACTGTTGCACTGTGGTTAGGGAACAGCTGTATTTGTTACTAAGCATCAAAGTAAAAAAAAAAAAAGCTGTAGTAGATTTGAAGGTAATATTCTGAAAAGCAGCGCATTCAGTGAGCCGTATCACCACAGACTTCTTTGTTATCGAGTACAAATCAGCATTTCCAAGCTCCTGTCGCTACTGACTGTTTAAAATTATGGACACAGCATAGTTCGTCTATTAATACTATGCACTTTTTTGTTTGCTGTTTATTACTCAAATGCAGGCAGTGCTCTGCATGAGACAAAAAAAGTATGGTTATAGCCAAAATTAGAGTATAGCCACTCTTTAATGTAGCGATGCATGTTGATTTCATCTGATGATGTCACGATTATAAATGAGACTGTCTCTTGGCTAACATATATTAATGGGTCGTGTTTAGTCACTATTTAGTGTAAAATCTTTTACAATATTCACAGATGACAATAAAATATGGTACTCTAAGTCAATATACTGCAGCATTTCCTCTCTTAATTAGTAGAAAATGTGGTTAACATCTAGTTATGCGTGAAAAAATTAATACTGTTGTATATCAAGAAATCTGCATAATTTAGAAAAAATACTGTGATCTACATTTTTTGTAATATTGTCCAGCACTAGCGTAGAATAATGATTGTTGTTTGTAATTTCTCTAATCACAAATGCTGACATGGTATTATGTTTACACATGCAATGCAACACGTAAAATAATTGTACAAAGCAACCGTTTCAGGAAATAATGTGAAATATGTGGAGTTGTTTTAACCTTAAACCGTATAAATACATTACATTATAAATTATAGGGTCTTTGCTGTAGCTTCGTCTAACATTTGCCACCACGTTAATGCAGAGGAATACTTCATCAAAGACTGTTTTATGTGTGGCTTGGATTTTAATGTGCTCAACCGAGTGCATTACTTGGATCCGAACTGGTCGCTCGAGCAACTCATAGACAATGTACTTTCCATTTGCAGTTCCTCTTTCACTGTTGGGGAGGTGGAGAGGGACGATCGCGCAGGCGACTCGGCATGGATTAATCGCCTCGTCGCGCACACAAAGGCTAACCTGTGGATCGGTTCTCGCCGCGCTATCCAGCGGGGTGCGCCTCCGCATTCGTCACGCTCTGCCAAATCACGGGAGGTGGTTGTGGCAAGCCATTTGTGCCTAAAGCATTTAAATCAGGAGTGCAGTATGCTATTCAGTCGGTTCCAGTTGTGCAGCCTGGAGAGCTGCTTTCAGCAAACCCTGTCTCTAACCCACAAATAACTGGTCCCAGCCCCGTTTCGCGGTGTGGCAAGCAATATAAAGCACTGTTCGTTCCGGTTTTACAGCCAGTGAGGCTGTTTCAGGCTCTGTCGGTCCTAATTATACAGCCAGGAGTCTCAATCATACAGCCTGACGAGCTGTTGAAGGCCCTCACGGTTTCTAATCACTTACTAACTGGTCCCACTCCCGTTTCGCGTTACGAGGAGCCTTGTCCTGTCATGTTGGTTTGGGATTTGGGTAACGAGTGGCCGGATCCGCCAGACCCTGTCTGTGATCCCGATCCTGAGTGGCTGGATCCACCAGATCCTGTCTGTGATCCCGATCCTGAATGGCCGGATCCGCCCGAGCCGGTTGTTGAGTCAGACTGGTTGGTATCAGAAGCACCAGAGCCTGTGGTGACACCAACCACCCGAGCGCCACCTAGACTGTGAGGTCCCAGGGCCAGAACCTACTGAGCCTGTGGGTGGCTCGGATACTCCAATGGGTCCACTTATGGTTGCACCCCCTCTGGAGAAGTCTGTATCAGCCGTAGATTCTCCAGAGCCCCCATTCGTGGCTGCTCAACCCGTGGAGGTAGCTGGTCCGGAGGGTTCAGAGGGACGCGAGCACAGTCTGTTCAGTTCCGAAAGGGCATTACCACTGTTTATTCGGTCCCAAAGGACGCTTCCACAATGTGTCCAATCACAAAGGGCGTACTCATGGTCAGTTCGGTCTCCCAAGGGCGTATTCACTGTCGGCTCAGCTTCAGAGGGCGATGTTAGTGTGGTCACGAGGGGCGCGATCACTGCCTGTCTGGTCTCGAGGGGCATATTCACAGACTAATCGCTCTAGAAGGGCGATGTCATTGACTGTTGGTTGCAAGAGGGCGCTGTCGCATCCTGCTCTGTCCAGGAGGTCGTCCTCGCAGACTGGTGAGCCCAGGGGGGCCTCTCTGCCGTCTGCCCCGCCCTGGAAGGCATTCCCACCGTCAGGCCCGTCCAGGAGGACATCTCTGCCACCTGCTCCACCCAAGTGGACTTCTCTGCCTACAGCTCTGCCCTGGAGGGCGTCTTCGCTGATGGTTCGGTACAGTAGGGCGTCGTCGCTGATTGTTCGATCCAGGAGGGTGTCGTCGCTGATGGGTCTGCCTCGGAGGGTATTACAGTCTGCTCCGCCCTGGAGGGCACTCGAACTGTCTGGTCGGTCCTGAAGGGCATTACAGTCATCTGCTCCGCCCAGGAGGGCCCTCGAACTGTCTGGTCAGCCCTGGAGGGCATGGTCGTGGTCTGGTCCGCCCTGCTGGGCGTTCCTGCCGGCTCTTAAGTTCAGGGCGTCTAGAAGCTGTGTTATGATCAGCTGGATGTGTCAGTCAGATTGGATGGCACTCCAGCCTTCTATGTACTGTGTCTGTGTTTTTCCGTTTCATGTATGAACTATCACCTGTGTACTCCTGTCTCCGCCCACCTTGTATGTTGCCTTGGTGTTTGATTCTTATGTCCGCCCATCTCGTCAGTGATCATAGTGTTTTTTATTGTTGGCTCCGCCCATTGACCTAATTTGATGTGTATAAATCCCTGGATGTGTTTGTGTGTCTTCACGGTTCATTACATCGTCAACTTGGTTTCTGTAACTTATTTGTATCTTTGTTCCTTGTTTGTTTTGTCATTTGGATTTATTCGTTGCCGATCTTTGCCCGTTCCTGGATCTACGTCTTCGTCTCACCCCATGGACTGTGTTTACTGGTATTTGACTATTGCTTCGTTTATCGTTTACTCTGTTGCCTATGCCTCTGCTGATTCTGTTTGCCAGTGTTTGACTTTGTCTGCCTGACCCTGAGTATTAAAAAACACTGTTTTGCACTTGAATCCAAATGCTTCACGTCCCTCCTTGTGACACTCTGAATGAAGAGGGTTGAGTTTGTTTAGTTATGTTTTACTGTGTTGTTATTGTTTTATTATGTGCTGTATTCATTGTTTGTTTTAATTGCTTGTACAGCACTTTGGTGCAACGTTGTTTGAATAGTGCTTTATAAATAAACTAAATGAATCTGAATTGATAGTAAAATTTTAATCTATAATGGATATGCACTCTTTGTATGTTTAATAAAATTTGTCATAAACATAATTTATTGTTATAAAAATCCCATAAACTGCATAAAACAAACAGAAATTGACAAAATTGTATGTCTAATTGCTTTTATATTTTTGTGTAGAAAAATGTTTCACTCGATTTATTATTATGGAGGATCTAAAGAGTGAACACGCTCTGACTCTGAAAGTTCGCTACTTTTGAGCCTGTAGCGCCACTGTGTCAACCTTTTGGTTAACAGCAGTTGCTCTGTCCACGTGATGTAATGCTAAAATCTTTTTCGACAGCAAGTGTTTTCATTTGGAAAACTGAAAAGATTTCTCTGACTGATATGTGTAAAAAAATGTGTGCATTTTCAGCGCACAAATGTTTGTGATCTATGTGGGAGTATTCATATAAATCTGTTATTTTATTACAGCATGTCATTGTGTCCAATATTTGTTTCTTTTTTTAACACTCAGTGTGGAAAGGCCTTGACTCTTCCTGCTCAACATACTTGAGTTTGTCCAGTCTATATTTTGGATTCTCCAGTTTTTCAGACAGCAGCTTGACTCCTGATTCTCCAGGGTGATTGTAGCTCAGATCCAGCTTTCTCAAGTGTGAGGGGTTTGAACTCAGGGCTGAAGACACATAACCACAGCCAATCTCTGTTACCATACAGCCAGATAACCTACAAACAAACAGCAAAATTCAACGTCACATTATTTTGTCAATCAGACATCATTGTCACACACTGACCTAGTCAGTTTTCTTTGTTCCTTTTCTCAAATGCATGCTGTCCTTACCCTTTTCATCTCAGGTTCCTTGTTTAATAATTTACTGCAACTTAACTGCACACTGCGTATTTTCCGTAGACAGTTTCCATAGTTTTACACACACACGCACACACATATATATACACACTCATCTTAAGGATTATTATGAACACCTGTTCAATTTCTCATTAATGCAATTATCTAATCAACCAATCACATGGCAGTTGCTTCAATGCATTTAGGGGTGTGGTCCTGGTCAAGACAATCTCCTGAAATCCAAACTGAATGGCAGAATGGAAAAGAAAGGCTATTTAAGCAAATTTGAGCGTCGCATGGTTGTTGGTGCCAGATGGGCTGGTCTGAGTATTTCACAATCTGCTTAGTTACTGGGATTTTCACGCACAACCATTTATAGAGTTTACAAAAAATGGTGTGAAAAGAGAAAAACATCCAGTATGTGGCAGTCCTGTGGGTGAAAATTCCTTGTTGATGCTAGAGGTCAGAGGAGAATGGGCCGACTGATTCAAGCTGATAGAAGAGCAACTTTGACTGAAATAAGTTACAGTCGTTACAACCAAGGTATGCAGCAAAGCATTTGTTAAGCCACAACGCACAACCTTGAGGCGGATGCGCTACAACAGCAGAAGACCCTACCGGGTACTACTCATCTCCACTACAAATGGGAAAAAGAGGCTACAATTAGCACGAGCTTACCAAATTGGACAGTTGAAGACTGGAAAAATGTTGCCTGGTCTGATGAGTCTCAATTTCTGTTGAGACATTCAAATGGTCAGAATTTGGCGTAAACAGAATGAGAATGTGGATCCATCATGCCTTGTTACCACTGTGCAGGCTGGTGGTGGTGTAATGGTGTGGGGGATGTTTTTTTGGCACACTTTTGACCCCTTAGTGCCAATTGGGCGTCGTTTAAATGCCACGGGCTACCTGAGCATTGTTTCTGACGATGTCCATCCCTTTGTGACCACCATGTACCCATCCTCTGATGGCTACTTCCAGCAGGATAATGCACTATGTCACAAAGCTCGAATCAGTTCAAATTGGGTTCATTGTTCAATTGAGTTCACTGTACTAAAAAGGCCCGCACAGTCACCAGATCTCAACCCAATAGAGCATCTTTGGGATGTGGTGGAACGAGAGCTTCGTGCCCTGGATGTGCATCCCACAAATCTCCATCAACTGCAAGATGCTATCCTATCAATATGGGCCAACATTTATAAAGAATGCTTTCAGCACTTTTTTGAATCAATGCCATGTAAAATTAAGGCAGTTCTGAAGGCGAAAGGGGGTCATATATATATACTGTATATATTACATCCAAACAAAAGCATTAAGAAAAACAAATGTTTACTTATTAAATGACACTATAATTTGTGAAAATCTAATGACATTTTCGACAACAAACAAAATACACACAGAGAGTGCATCTTACACAGTGGGAAGTTAATCTTGAACGCAGAATTACACATAATAATACACATCCATTTTGACTAGCATTCATGTAAACAGAGTCAAGTTTTTTCTCACATCTCCTCACATTATTTCTTACCTGCCTCAGTGACAGTCACTAATGGGCCATTAGGGGAGGGGCCTTTGTCTCTTTAGGTGAGAATCACTGAATATTAATGGCTATTCTCACTCCCTCGTATACAGGCTTTCAGTCACATGTAACAGTGTATGTGACAAATAAAGGCATTGATCTATTTAAAACATCAAATAACCTTCAGTTATGAATAAAAGGAGATATGGTTTTTGGTTGAAAATGGTTTATTGTAACAAACCCTCCGCATCAAAAATATGTCTTTAATATTTTTATCTTCACGGAGGGATGGTGCTCACGAATATGGAATATGGAACATGATCAACTTGTTTCCTCCTTTTGCCGGCACTCGCCCACATTTCTTGCAAACTGGATATCCATCTTCAAGGACAACCCCGAGATCATTTTTCGGATACCTAAAATATTCCCATACTGCAGATTTTAATTAGTTTTTCGGCGGGAGATTTGCAGCCTCTGTATCGGACATTTTCTCCGCTGTGCAGTCTAAGCAGTCAAGCGCAAAGAAGTTGCATATACACTGCAGTGCGAGTGAGAACTGGTTTCATTATTATTATTATGTCAGTATCACAATAAACCGCCATACCGGTATACCGTTACAACCCTAGTGCGAAGTATTGTGATTGCACCTGCATCTCAATTCCTAGCATTTCATTCCCGTGTTTGGACTCTGGACTGTTCTCTGTTTCTGTTGTTTGCTGCCTGCCCTGGATTATCTGTTTGTGTACCTCTACTCTGATGTAAACCTTGCCCTAATATCCCTGTACGCCGCTGTTTGACCCTGAACTGCCGACTATGGTTTTAATTTTGGTTTATCTATACTTTCATTGTGGTAATCTCCTCAGGTACCCTCTTTTAAAATGTGGTTGTCTCAAGTATGTACACCATTTCCACTCGAGAAACTCAACTATGATATAAATCAAAAGTCTGATGATTTTTGGCAATTATGGACACCTTTTTGGTGCTACATTAACAATTTCTCTTGACTCTATTTTATGTTGAATATTAACCCCCTAGCCTGATTGTGTTAATTTGTTTGTATATTTCCGATCATTTCTTACTGTATAGCTGAGACTGTATTTGTATGTGCATGTGCATTCAAATAATATAATATAATTAAATTAATATAATATAATATTTAAAAAAAAAAAATTAGTCTAAAACATTACTAAAATATGACTAAAACTAAATGAAAATTCAAGAGCAGAACTAAAGTGGCATGTTTAGTTTGATTAGAGTAATTATTTATCTGTGTTCTCAAATACCTCAGTAGGTTCAGTTGACAGTTTGGACTCTTCAGTCCAACAGAGAGCAGCTTGACTCCTGAATCCTGTAGGTCATTGTTGCATAGGTCCAACTCTCTAAGCTGGGAGTCTGATGATTGCAAAACGGAAGCCAGACTTTCACAGCACTGAGCAGTGAGATTACAGAAGACCAGTCTGAACAGAAAAAATAGAGCAACATCAAAACTTGGTTTAAGTTTCAAGTATTTTCACTTAATTACTGTCCTTAAGAACATTTACAATTACAATTAATATCACCAAGTAAGTAATAAATGAGTGGCTAAAATGAACAACTTCCAGTAAATTAAAAAAAATTCTGGTTTGAGACAGCCTTACTACATTTCTCCCATGGTGTCATATACGTAACTATGTCGTTGTGATAGTCAAACCTTAGTATGTTCAGTTGACAGCGTGAATTCTTCAGTCCAACAGAAAGCAGATTCACTCCTAAATCCTGCAATGCATTGTTACTCAGTTCCAACTCTGTTAAGAGAGTTTGATGACTGAAGAGCAGAAGACAAACTTTGACAGCACTGATGGGACAGCTGACATCTAGCAAGTCTATAATAGAGAATGACAGTGCTTTGATGAGGAGATGGTTAATATTTTTTGTGCATGACAATTGTTGTAAATTGAGAATGGGGATCACATAAGAAAAGCATGTTAATTACCCTGGCTTTAAAGACTATGAAAAAGTATAATTTAGAGCAGGAATCCTGAAATCTGCCCCCAAAGAATCACTTTCCTGGAGATGACTTTTAGGATGGAGTATCTCTTTAAGTGAGGGATACCAAACTCAGTTTCAGGAGCAAAGCTTAGCTTTGAGTTTGGGTGGGAAACTAATACTCAGGGGAAGGTCCCCGCTGCTGACAGTTGGAGTGAGCCACGGAGGTCTGGTTTATGACAGAGCCCCCACCCACCTTGCATGTCATGGTGGTCAGTGGGCCTGCAACCTGACTGAAGTTCCGGGTGAAGCGCCGGTGAAGAAGCCTAACGCGGTGGACACGTGGGGCAGTGGGCTCTAATGTGGTCTGGCAGGCCGCAGTACAAGCAAAGATGATTGGGATAGCGCCGGTCTTGTTCCTCATCGGTCAGATGAGTCCTCCCAATCTGCATAGGCTCTAAAGCACTGTAGTGTGTGGGGTGCTGGGGTGTAGCGAGCTGGCTGAGGTGCATGCCCTCCACGGCGCGAGCGCATCAGGTTGTCGACTAGAATGGCTAATTCCATGAACTGCTCATAGGTTTTGCCCTCGTCCCGGCAGGCCAGTTCTGATTGAAGATTGTGATTAAGGTCCTTGTGATTCATGGCCTTCAAAGGTTTGGGTGGCCAACCAGTTTGGGCCGCTAGGGTGCGGAATTGAAGCGTGTGCTCAGCTGCTGTGGAATTGCCTTGTTTGAGTGACAGTATTTCCTGGCTGGGGTTTTTGCCCCCTGAAGCGTGGTCAAAAACCTTGCAGAACTGCCCGAATAAAAGCCTGATAATTGGGGAAAGCCATAATTTGCTGAAATGATGGAAAGAGCTTACGTTCCTGTATTGCGCATACGTGAAACCTAAGACGATTCGATCTGCGTCATTTTCATCTGCCATTTATTTACTTACGTTACATTTTCTTTGAAGAAAAGCTATCTGGAGCATGTAAAAAATAATATTAATCTTTAATAGGGCTGTCAAAATTGAGAGCTAACAAAACAACTGCTGTACAATGCCGTCCGCCATCAGTTGTACTGGTCACATGACTGCATCATATGACTAAAATGCATCATCATTTCAAAAAGCTCCATTTTCCTTGACAAAAAAGCCATTTCAGTGTGGACAGAAGGCCAAAACGGAGAGAAAAAGATGCGTTCTCAAACAAAAACGCTATAGTGTGGACATGACCTTTGACTGCAGATTATTTAATTAATTAATTAATTATTTATTTATTTTTCTGCGACTAAACAACTAATACAATTTTGGTCGACCAAGCCTCTTCTGGTCGACCAACAATTAGTAAGCTATTAGGGGGCAGCCCTATTATTTACACTTTTATGAGAAAAGCTCACACTAACAAGCCATCAAAAAAATCTTCAGCATCGAAATGCAGCCTAGACTTGAATCTTGCACCTTCTGGCTTTAAGACAACAGTGCGGCATTGTATGGCAATTTATTGGGTTTCAAGCATAAAAGTTGATTCAAACCTCAGTATGTTCAGCTGACAGTGTGAACTCTTTAGTCCAGTAGAAAGCAACTTCACTGATGAGTCCTGCAGGTTATTGTTACTCAGGTCCAGCTGTTTCAGGCAAGAGTTTGATGAGCATAGAGCTAAAGACAAACTGTCACACTGCTCAATAGAAAGACGCAATCTAGGAAGTCTATAATACAAAAAAGACAATAAGAAGATGAATGTTTAAAGTAATGTTTCCTGTATTTAGTGCATGGCATAATGTTAAACTCTCTAAACGATGAAAAAGAACTTGAGGTACAGTCTATATATGGAGTTTCCCTGAAAATAGATTAGTTTCTTCTCTCTACTGTATGCTGCTCAGCATGCTTTTCAAGGGTTATGATTCGCTTGATGTATTAGAAATTAAAATGGGTAACCCTTTAGTTTAGAGATTAATTGGCACTATTAACTAGCATGCATATTCCTAGCATATTGGTTGTTTACTAGTACTTGTAAAGCACACATTAACCCTTTCAGTGGCAAGTTTAAAATATTCTAGCGGTCCCTCCAGAGTGACCGTTATTTTACGTTTCCCCTTACTGTTTCCATGGTAACGCATCCTACACACACTACGACCACAATAACTCTGTAGGATAGATTGCTTTTATTTCGTTTTTCGTGATTTCAAATATTCACATACTTACTTCCCGTGTCATGAACAATCAGATATTCCGATTCACAAATGAGTGTGTTTTGTCATTAAAAAACCTTTATAAATTACTGTCATCTGTAACATAAGATGGGTGCGCCATGTTTGTTCGCGCTGCAGTTCAGAGAGCCCTGTCAGTCGGATTTACAGTACGTAAATTCATGAATTTACAATTACAAGCTCTAAATGTATTGTTTTACTAGTATTTATGTGTATTTAAATGTCTAAAAGCTTAAATATGCATTATGTGGTTAAGAAAACTGATAATATGACAAGCACAGTCACGGAAAAGCACAGTTTGAATTTGGTAGTTATGCGAAGTTAACGAACATTCTAAAACCATATGTGGGACCCTACTCCCAGGGGCACGAACATAAAAATCCCATATGCGGGGGTTAACGGGTTAATGCCTAATTTTGTAAGACAATCCTAATCCAAATTATGAGTTTATTGAGGAGAAAAAAATCTAAGTTAAAAGTTAGTAAATATCTGTCTGTCTTAAGTAACTTTAGTAAAAAAATTCATACTCACAGAGCTTTTCTGCAGTTTATCACAGCTGGTATCAGTCTCCATCTATCCTCCTCCATTGTATTGTATTCCATAGGGTTAAACTCGTCCAGCACCTCCTCTGATATCTGAATCACAAAGGCTATCACTGAGCAGTGAGCAGAAGAGAGAAACATATCTGACTTTTTGTCTGATTTCACAAAGTCCTGAATTTCTTGATACAGAGTCTGATCATTCATTTCCAGCAAACAGAGGAACAGATTAATGGATTCGTTGGCTGAAAAATTGCCATTTGTCTTGATCATGTTTTGAATGTACCGCTTGAATCCTTTGGAGTTCTTTGAGTTGTCCTCTGTTTGTGACAGTAGATCCTTTAAGAGTTCCCGATTGGAGTCTAGTGATATGCCCAGCAGAAACCGCAGAAAAAGATCCAGGTGCCCATTTTCAATCTTATGAGTCTTATCAGTTGCTAATTTTAGTAGCTGAAACAAAGAGATTTTCTTAGATCTGTACCTCTTACTCTTAGGTCTGTCCCTGTCATGTTTATCATCCAGAAACAACTGTAATGGCTCCATGTTGTTCATCACATGACAGTAATATACATACAAAGCAGCTAGAAACTCCTGAAAGCTTGGATGGATGAAGCTGTAGACTTTCTTCTGATGAATTACAGATTCCTCTTTCAAGATTTCAGTGCATATCCCAAAATACACCGAGGCATTAGTGACGTCTATGCCGCTCTCAATCATGTCTTCCTCATAGAACATGACATTGCCCTTCATCAGCTGTTTGAAAGCCAGTTCTGCAAGTTTAGCTATCACTTCTCTGTCGGACTGCTGTTCTAGATCTCTATCTTCATATTTTTGATTTCCCATGTTTGTCTGAGTGAGTAAGAAGTGGATGTACATTTCAGTCATAGTTTGAGGGATTTCTGCACTTGCATCTTCTTTCAGGAGCTTTTGAAGCACAGTGGATGAGATCCAGCAGAAGATGGGGATGTGACACATGATTTGGAGGCTTCTTACTCTTGTAATGTGTGAGATGATTCTGCTGAGTTGATGCTCATCACTGACACTCTTCCTGAAATATTCCTCCTTCTGGGTCTCATCAAATCCCTGAATCTCTGTCACACGGTCAATATTTTTGGAGGGGATCTGAGTGGCTGCTGCTGGTCTGGAGGTGATCCAGATGAGAGCAGAGGAAAGCAGATCTCCTTTCATGAGGTTTGAAATCAACATGCCTACTGATGAAGTCTCAGTCACATCAGAAACGTTCTCACTCTCTGAAAAGGTCAGCGTAATTCGGTTTTCATCCAGACCATCAAAGATGAATACAACTTTACACTCATCATAGATCTTTGAGTCCAGATCTTGAAGTTCAGGATGAAACTCCAGCACAAGTCTTTGAAGACTGTACTGATGATCCTGAATCAAGTTCATCTCTCGAAATGGAAGCAAAAACATGAAATCTACATCCTGATTGGCTTTCCCCTCGGCCCAGTCCAGTATGAATTTCTGCACAGTGACTGTTTTTCCAATTCCAGCCATGCCTTTGGTAAGAACTGCCTTTATTTTGCCTTTCTTCTCACATCCTGGTAGGTCTTTAAAGATGTCGTTGCAGTTGATTGGAGTGTCTTTTAATCTTGTTTTTTTCTCCATGTGTAACACCTCATGTTCTTCATTCACCCCTTCTCTCGTTCCATGCATGAAACAGAGTTGTGCATAGATTCTGTTCTTCTCAAATAAGCACTCATACTTGTTCTTCATGCTGATTTTGTGTTGGTCTTTGGCTCTCTGTAGTTCATGATCTGCTGTTTGTTCAGAATCCTGCTGCAGTTCTCCAGTCTGTTCATCTCTATCCACAAAGTAGAAACAAGAAGAATAATACAAATAATGAATGAGTATGAATGGGAAGATCCTCTAGTAAAGGCATTCGTGTAATTCTCACAACCAGTGCAGACATTGCATATTTATAAAATGATGTTTCATTATTTACTCTTTGTCTCAAGTCTGATACACAATTTAGGAAGAAGCTGAAAAAGTGATGGTTCACTAAAATTGAAAATGTAGTCATTATTTACTCACCCAGTGGCCTGTTTTAGAAAGGAGGTTAAGTAAAAACTCAGAGTTTGGTAACCCTGAGATAAGAGAAACTCTGGGTTTTCTGTTTCAAAAAGGCAGGTTTGTCAAACTCGGGAAAGCAGGGTAACTTAAGCCTGTTTCTGAAAGAGAGGTAACTTTCACTCCGAGTCAGTTACCATTTTAACTTACTCTGTGAACCTAACCTGCGTTTTTTTCGCCGTAGCCTTAGTCATTCAATGCCCACATTTCGGACACAAACATAGAAGAAAGTTACGAGAATGGCTTGTACTTTTTAGGAGGATCCCATAGATGAAGAGGCTTTATTAATTAGAAGACAATTACATTTATGTCGGGCAAGGATTTTGAGACCCAGAGTGGATCTTTGTGTCTTTTTTTCCTTGTAACGGTGGTGTTGTGTGTTTGAGCTATTCGTGATAATTGTCAAAAATGTTGTGAAAAGTAGATACTTGTCTGGCAGCCGAACATTAGTAACCAATTGTTTTTTTAGTTTTTTTTTAGGGGTAGCATTTTTAATTTTTGAGAGCTGAAATAAACGTGGTCGAACGGTTTGGCTACAGCATCAGCACATGGGACGACCCGGGTTCGCTTTTAAATTTTTTTTGCTTAAATAACAAGTAAAATATTTATTTTGGCCAACCACAGTTACACCCAATAACGGTACATTTTTGTATGAGCGTTACAGTTTTTCGTTATCAATTAAGTTACGTATATCCATAATCTAATCCGTTCTTACATCACTAACATCGCCAATCGTGGCCGTGCTCTTACATTTCTTTGCTAAAGGAAGCTTTCTGTATCAGGGATGCAGAGTAAGTAAGGCCACTGTATGCACTGTGTGTATTTAAAAAAAAAAAAAAAAAAAACTTGACATGCTCCAACCTTTCCTTATTGAATTATATTTTTAAATGTAATTTTCAGCTGCTTTCAGATGTTCTTTTAATACCTGCAGGATTGCACCTACATGACAATTACAATTCGATTTAATAACCTTTGATATTACTGCAAAAAATAATATTAATATATAATATTAATATTAGCTTCAAATAATTAGCTCACTGACCTTCAACAGGGACATGTACTGTAACTAGATTAATGGGATTATTACTCATTCTAAAACTATTTTTAGTACTGCTTACATTCTAAAGGTTATATCAAAGTAAGTGCACTTTTACATCTTTTTAAAATTAAATTTGTGAAATGTTATCTTAAACTGATCAACGAGGGAACCTTAAATTAAAAATTTCCACAGAACATTAGGTTAATATGCATTTTTGTTTTATCAAATTTGTTGTAGAAACTATGCAGTAGCCTCTTTTATGTAATTTAATGCAATTTCATCTAAAATCTAAATTACGCCCAATTCCAAACTTTTTCAAGTGAAAAGTCAATAAACATCACACATTACATTACTTATTTTTTATTATACTTAAATATTTTAATAATTTAAATGTAAACTGACACATTAACTTGAGCAGCTATGTTTTCCCAGTCAAACTGTCTCTGTTTCTCCGATGCAGTGGTGTTGCTTTTATTTTTATAATATGTGCTCATATTTGCTGTTACTTTGCATGAGCATATCAACTTCAGCTTTATTTTTCAGATGTTGCCAAGGTGACTCGTAATATCTGCGCTCCATTGATAATGTCTTTTCATAGTCACGGTGTACAAGCTTAACTCTGAGTTAGTCTACTCAGAGTTGATTGACCTTACTCAGGGGTGAATTTCCCAAAAACAACCATGGTCGTAAGATCCATCGTTACCAATAGAGTTCAATGGAACTAACTATCATAGCTAACAATGCTTTTCGGAAACTTACTCCAGATCAGCTGTTCTGAAACAGGTTTAAACTCCGAGTTGTTTGAACCTCCTTTCTGAAACAGACCCCTGGTGTTTTGGTTTTCTAATAAATGTTTATTTAATTCACGTACAGGTGATGGCAATAATGGATAAAACTATTGTTGAATGTCATATTCAGGTGATAGCTAGTCGTGACTACTATAAATGTTTTAGATGATAAATCTAAAATTCTACAGCCAATGCTCTATGTTTTACCTTATATTTAAATAATCAAGAAAATAATAAATTGTTCTGGTAATACATATAAAACAAGGGAATTAATTACATAGAACATTTGACACTAATAGTTAGGAATTGACTTTGGACACAGCTTACATCTAGTTTGTGATTAACATAATCAGGCTTCTCTTTTGTGAATTCAGCATGCTAGACAATCTTTTATATATATATATATATATATATATATATATATATATATGGGAATATAAATAAAACAATACATATTTACATGTATCAGTGCAAATTATTGTTATCAGTAACAATGATGTTGTTTAAATTCATTTAGGCTATTTTGTCTTCTTTTTTTTTGCTTGGAAAAAATCTAAATAAGCACTAACAAAAAGGTTTAAAAGACTGGAAAGCTGGATACAGAACATGATTCTGCCTGATACTAAGAAAATATAATCAAATCACCTGATCTCTCTTTATCACTGATTGTAATTCAGGTTATTACCTCGAGTTAATGGCCACAGTTCCATCCCCAGAGTAAAGGGTATTTTCCGTGGATCTGTCACTCTTCTCAGACACACAGCTGGCCTCTGCTGCTCCCTGGGTTTGGTAGTGATCAACATCCCCCTCCACTCTTTTCTCATAGAGACTCATTCTCCTGTGATTTTCAACCCTACAATTGTAAATACTGAGAATGCAAAGCATAAACAAACAAGAAGTAAACAATTATAATAAACAGCACCAGTAATGAATAAACCAACCTTTTATATTAATTAGTCTAAATAACCTTTTTTGAGATTAAGAAGCACAATGAAAGAAAATATTCCACACGCAAATACCGTAGTAATGTTCCCAGAACTGAAAGACTTCGATGTCAGAGAAGGTGTGAGGAGTTGCTGTCAAAAGAAAAGAGGCGTAGAATGACAAATGAAATGACAAATTGATTGTTTTGTTTCTACATTTTTTCATTAACCTTCTGTCAGGTTCGCACCTAAAACATGTTTTAGGTGCTATGAACCACAAGACTAGTAAAATATTAAACATTCACTACTACTAACTATAAGTTTGGGGTTGTTATGGTTTTTTTATACTTTTGATAAAGTCTCTACTGCCCTTCACCATCACACTCACCATCTGGAGTGTCATGTGATTTCCAATAGAAGACACTCTTTCCAACTTTTTAGCCCCTGCATAATAAACTTCATTTCCCATAAACCACTGCCTGAAATCATTATGGTTTCATGACTTCAGCCTGTCAATTGCTTGTTTTGTTTGTACTATGTAAGGTACTCTTTCACTTTTATTGTTGTAATCTTGTTTGTGTTATCTCTGCATTATAGATAGCTTGAATTTCTATTTACCTACTTCCTGGACTTTGACCCCCATCTCTGACCAAGAGAGTATGTTTAGTTTGCTGACTTTATGAACTATGCACTGGTATTGAGTGACTCCTCTTTTACAGTAGGCGTTCTGGAGGATGTAACAGGAACTGAGCAAAAGAATGTGAACAAAGAAACAATAGGAATAGGAAACATTACAAAATAAGAGTCGAGGAGAACACAAGCAAGATAAATAACAACCACAGCTTCTTTTTTGATTAAAATACAGTAAAACTGTAATATTGTGAAATTAGTATTGTGAAGTAAAAAATTTTATATAATTATTGCAGTCTTCAGTGGCAGTCCTTAAGAAATCATTACAATATGCAGTATTGTTAACTAAAATGTTAACTGTTATGTTGCTTTTTTTTTCAGGATTCTCTGATGAAACGTAAGCATTTAAGCATTTATTTGAAAATAGTTGAGAAATACTACTCAAAATGTTGCCCAATTAATTTAATTAGAAAAAGAAAAAAAATTAAAAAAAAATAAAAAAAAAACTTTACACCGTTACACAAAAATATTGCTCAGCACAACTGTTAAACTCAGCATAACATAATGTCAATTGATAATGTGACACTGAAGACTGGAGTAATGATACTGAAAATCCAGCTTTGAGCACTTTTTCAAATATTACTGTTATTACTTTGTAATCAAATAAATGCAGCATTGGTGAACAGAAGAGACTTCTATCTAAACCTTGATTATATGGCTTTACTATATAATGCTGTACAACACTACATGTGTTATACATTCTAATATTGTAATAGCTAATATATAATACTGTAGTTATAATACTAGAGTAAAACTGTAGTAACCATTGTAATATGGTTTCACAGCAAATGCTGTGGTAAACCGGTTAAATTTCTTAAGGGTACAAATAATTGTTTACTAATTGTGCCTCAAGATAGGCTACACTGCAGTGTTTGCTAGACTTTTTACATCAGAGTAAAATACATCAAACATACACATTATCTAGACGTCTGTGGACACATCAAAGAATTATATGAAGAACATTACAGAACTCACCAATATTTGTGATAGAATGTGTAAGCTTTGGTTTACAGCAGTCTGAAATGACATCTTGGTGTGTATTTCTTACATTTACTTAAATTCACATGCAAATTGCGGAAGAGGTGAATGTAAGATCAGGTGAAGTTGTTTCTCATTTCCCCCTTCCCCCCTCTCTCTCTCTCAGAGTTTATTGGCAGGTCACAACTAACTTATATAAGTGCATACTGCCACCTGCTGTAATGGGGTCAGTAAAATACTAGATTTAATTATTACTATGAGTAAGTTAAAACCAGATTATGTGAGCGGAGTGGTGCGATTTTTGAATGGAGCGAGGAGCGGATTTTTTTCAAGTTAAAGACAGCACTCCATTGCCACTTCATCACGAGTACAATTCATGCCAACAACCCATAATATAACTGCCTATTTAACAAGCGTTCACAGGTTAAACATATTTAGCTTGCTTGATATAGAAGGATCACTCAAATCAGAAAAAAATGTGTATTTTCAGAATATAAAGCATAATTTAAACAAATAATACAAAAAGTATTCACACACAATCACTCTCTCAATAATGCATTTAAACAAGGCTACTAAAAAGACAACGTCTCATTGTACCAAAATATATTTGTTTAATTGAACAATTGTAAATTTGCAGTGCTCTTTCCTTGTGTTTTTGTGTGTGTCTAGTTTTTGTGTTAGTCTAATGCAGTTCTTCCCATTGTCTTCTAGTTTAGTAGTTTTATGAATTTATCATATGTTTAAGACTAATGTAAATCCGTTGAAAAAAAGATTTGTAAAGACACAATTTTGTAAAGATTCACAATTTGGATTTAGACCACGCTGAAATTTAGCAAACATATGAAGACACTAGCAGAATAGCAGAACCTGACACTAGCAGACAAGTTTGACTTGTCCCTGGGTCAACTTTTCTGGAACAACATTGTGATTAGCCAATCAGATTTGAAGAACCAGTTTATAGTTTTTGTAAAGTTTAGGCTTACAATCAGTATTTGGTGCTTGTACATCAGTGTCAGTCATCATCTATCATTAAATATGATTTTAGGCATTACTCATGGGTAAGGTTAGGTTTAGATGTAGAGATATGGTCAAAGCTACAATTTTGGATTAAAATGTTGTCCCCGGGTCAACAAAATATGTTGACCCAAGTGCATGTCGAACTCAGCAAAATCAGGAAGTGTAGGCCCGCAGCTAACCTTGAAAGTTTAAAATGTCCCAGGTGGAAAAGATGTGGTATTAAATGTATTAAAAATATACTGCAAATGTTTATAATCATGTTTATAATTAATTTGTATTCCCAACATGCTTATTTGAAGCGCATTAAAATATTTCTAAAAAGTATACTGGAAGTATTTTTGTATTAAATATATGCTTACGTATACTTTTAAGAAATATGCTAAACACAAGAATAATTGTAATGTATTTCTGAAAAGTAATAAATACATGCTTAGGTACACTTTTAAGGAATACTTAGAATTTAGAGGTTGTTCAGTAATGGACGCACAATGGAGGCACATTCCCCTCTCTCAAAACGACCTTGGTAGAATGGCGTTGTCACGATCAGCTGGAGGTGCCAGCTCAGGCCACTGGATGGCACTCCAGCACCCAGCAGACTGTGTGTGTTTTATGTTTATTTTGGACTCATTGCCACAAACTCATGTCCCCGCCCACTCGTTGGTTGTCTAGGTGTTTGATTGTTTTCTCCACCTCTTTGACCTACTTTCACCTGTATAAAACTCCCCTGTGTTTGCGTGTTGTTCACGGTTCATTGTTTATGTTATCATTCATTTGTGTTCTTTGTATCTCGCTACTCTGCCTGTTGGATTATCTGTTGACGATTCCCGCCTGGATCTGGACTTTCCCTCTGTCTCTCCCCAAGGACCCTGTTTATCGGTATTTGACCTTTTGCTTTGTTTGCGATTCTGCCTCTGCCTATGTCTCTGCTAACATTGTCGCCGGCGTTTGATTATTATTGTCCTGACCTCGAGCCTTTATTCAAATACTGTTTGCATTTGAACTCGCACGCCTCGCGTACTCTCTATTGGTAACAGGCGTGTGTAAGGATTTTATTTATTAATTTGTTTATTTTTTTGTTAGGTGTGTGTTACGCTGGTGGGTGCAGTGATGAAGGAGATCGCAGGAGTCGAGAAGTCTCTTTTAATAATAAAAACAAAGGATCTCAACAGGGATCCGTTCTTCGCACCTCACTTGATACATACGAAATGAAAAGAGACATCTAAGATGAGATCATCGTGCTAATTACGATGTGACTAATTTGGTTCTTCGAGCACACCTGTTATTGATTATTAGTATAGCTGGATTGAGTTGTCTAGGATTATTGCGCGTCCATGCGTTGGTTTAAAAGGCGATATGTATCGATAAAAGAAACACTAATAACAACCCCTTCGATTGGTTGAAGAAATGAAAAAAGAGCGAGCTCAATTTTTTTATCAAGCGCACCAACAGCTTTTATTAGAGGGTTGTGGAGAATTACTACGACGGCGTTTTAGTGCCACCAAAAAAAAATTAATCTAAAATTAAATTTTGATTAAATTAATTTTATTTAGGCATATTTTAAATATTGTTGCGTCCGAGCGGCCGCTTCATTTTACTGGGATGAGTTCTAAGATCACTGTATTATATACAGTATATTCATTATTTGTAGCATGTCAGACACCAAGCAATCACAATAATGTTCTGCTTTGTTGCTTTTGATATAAAACTCAAAATATAAAATACAAAATGTTTGAATTTCGCTCTAAAACTGTCAGATTTTAAAAGCAGAGAATATCTGAAAATATTTTATTCTCAAAATATTACGACTTTAATGTCATAGTTTTAGATTCTTTTTTTTCGTTTTTTTGTTTTTTTTTGATGGCACTAAAACGCCATCAGACTTTAATAAAGACACCAGGAAACACAGTAAATGCTGCAAAAGCCAGGAGAGAGGGCTGGCAAAAAATAGCGAACAAATTAAATGCGTTAGTACTGCCCATGTTACATGTTTTTGCTTGGAGAGGCGCTCGTGACGCGGAGGCTCAGACAAGCGCTCTTGACGTGCGGGGTAAGGCATGGATGGGCATATTAAATTGGTGGAGTTAGTCTGCTGGCTTTGGCACTGGAGAGAGAGCGGACACATTGGGGGGGTAGATGGAGGAGTCCGGCTCGTAGTGAGCAGCTCGTCTCGTCTCTCTGCTTTTGGATGGGATATGAACGAGAATCTTCTAAATCAACATAAAATTCAGAATTATTCAACTCTAAGACTAAATTTAGAAACTCGACCACAACTCGACCACCATAATTTGGTATAAGTCCCATACAAAAGTAGAAGCATCACTCCAACTCACCAGGTGGAAAAAACTCAAAAGATCCTCCACGGATTTCTCCAATGGTCTTCTTGCTGAAGCTCACAAAGGCGTTCATTAGCCCAATCCATACTGCTGTCTTTGGTGGATCAATCTTTTACGCTGGTGGGTGGAGGGATGAAGGAGATTGCAGGAGTCGAGGACTCCAAACAAACAATACTCTTTTAATAATAAACATAAGGGATCTCAACATTGATCCACAAATTTAGACTAACCAGATCCATGTGCAAACTTTACTGCTTCAGGCAAACGCAGAGTCAGTCGAGGCAACGGCAAACATGAACATCCGAGGCAAAACACAAGAATAATCCAGTATGCAAAGCAGTAGTCAGGCGATCGGTGAACTAAATCCAAAGGGGCGAAGACAAGAGCAATAATTCAAGGCAGGCGGGGTCCATAACAATAAATCCAGAACACAAGGAAACAAGGAATGCTTACAAAGTGGGAATGTCCACACACAATGATCAGCGAAATCACAGGATACAAACGGGACTTTTATACACACGAAAACAAGGCTAGGGGGTGGAGAAAGGAATGAGTGGCCATGGCGACAGACAAGGTGGGTGGAGACACAATTTCATAATAAGAATCCAGGGAAGGAAACGGAGACAAACAGAAAATGAAATACACATGCAGCTGGAGTGCCTTCCAGTGGATTATGCTGCCACTTCCAGCTGAACTGTTACACTGACATATATACAGACAAGTCGATAAGACACAGGTAATGAAAAATAATTTTATACAAATGTACAAAATATTGTACAAACTAGCAGAAACATGTAATAATGCTAAGTATATTAAAATGCTAAAGCAACCAAAACCAAATAAATTAATATTAACAAAACTGTTGTGACCGTTTACAGTGAAAAATCACACCCCAATACATATGTAATAATGGCAATATCATTACCCAATATTTGAATCCAAATCTGTGTGTGGATCACGGCTGATGCCTGTCACTGAATTACATTGTAATATTTTACGTGTGCCCATGATGGAATTTTCGATGATTACGTGACACTAACACGTTAAGAATATGTGGTTATTTCACGCAATTCTGTGAGATCAGGTTGCTTCAAGCCCACAAGCATTTTGTGCGCACTCATTACCTTACCTAAGAATTAAACATGGGTTTAAAAAAATAAATAAATAAATAAACTAAAGTAAGTTAACTACACATTAACATGGTTTTGCTATTTTCTAGTCATTTACATTCACCATGGTATTTGTGTGATTATTCTTGTGGCATAATGGGACAAGTCCATTCCAGGTCTTATATATTGTTTAAATCAGACGGATATATAAGGAGGCAAATCGGAAGTGAAGGTGCGTGTGGAAACAGGAAATTCAAGCGTTACCTGTTGGGTGACATATGCGCTGCTGCAGCTTATCGTGCTGAACTGCATAGACCGGGTGCGATCGACGAACAAAAAGAAAATTTGCTCCGCATGAGTTGCCGGTTGCAAACCATTTCAGATGACAAGTTCAACGGCTGCAGGTATTTAATTATGTTTTTTAAAAAAACATTTCCCAGCGACCTTGTAACCTCCCTAACTCTTGTCTTCCTTGGCGTTGTTTATTTAGCAGCTGGCTGGCCGCCCCTAACGCAGCTTGAATCGCGCCGCTGATGACACACATACACACACATTAGCACGCACAGACATTCATGTTCACCTGACGCACTCATACACATAATTATCGAGCGTGTGTAATGCTGGGTTTTGCACAGAGTTTTTTTTGTTTTGTTTGATTTGTTACTTTGTTTTCCCCAAGCTCTCAAACTCTTTACTTTTGTGGACTCTTTTGATTGAATGAGAGTGAAATTGTGTTGAAGGACTAAACTGAACGAGAGCAATACCGTTGTCTACTCATGTTCATTTTGCTGTATATTTTTTCTGTTTGTCTTTACCTGAAATGATATAAATGAGGAATGAGGAATTGAATATTGTAATTCAGTTTTTTTTCCCTTCTAAATAACATACGTTTTTTATTTTATTTGGAAATATACTGTGTGAGTGGGTAAATTGTTATTGTGTAATACATATGGCTCATTGTGTAATGGTGGCTTAGTTTGTTCTTTGAGCTGATCAGAGGACTAAAATACATTTTTTTTTAAAGAAAATACACTGTAAATATTTGACTTGACAAATTTTGTCTTGTCTGGCACCCGAAGGAAAAAAGAAAAATCTTAGTTTTGTTAACTTGAAGGCCGCCACCGTTACATTCTAATGGTAATCAATCCAAATAATGGAATGCAATTCACACATTCAGAGCACATGATCTCTGAAATGCCTTAATGTACAAAACAGACACTCTCACCTCTGTAATTTACACAGTCAATAATGTCAGTCAATAAGAATCGTAACTCATACATAGTTTAGAAAACGAGTTCATAGTAGGGCTTATGTTGTATGGAAGCAAACAATCGATGTATGATGTAGAAGGTCAGTCTTTGCAATGATTCTATACTGTAAATGTCACGAGCCGCACCTTTGTGGCTCTCTCGGACCGTCACCTGCAGGAACCTTCGCCCTAGTATTAGGTTCCTACTCGGACTCATTTAGTGCACGTATCTAGGACTGATGATCGCAACAGGTGTTGCTAGTTATTTCCACTATTTAAACGATCAGGTTCGTTGCGAAGATTTGTTTGCCCTGGCTGCAATCCTGAGTGTTTATTCCCTGTTGAATTTTTGTGTTTCTTCTTCTGTTATTCTTGCTGCCTGCTCACGACCCTTTGCCTTGATATCGACCTGAGTTTTGCCTGCCCTACGTTGTACTAGTTGCTGTTCTTACGACCTTGCCTGCCTGTTTACGCTTAATAAAAGCTTGCAAATGGATCCGACCGCCTCTGACTCTTCACAACATTAAATATTAGCTCATTCACATCAAAGGCTTTAAATATACAAAGATGGTGCACTCTAGTAGAGTAGTATGGGATGATATTAGACTAAAAAATGCTTAATAGATGCACACACATTTATTCATAAGCTGCCTAATTTTGTGCATGTATCTTACTAATCTCAAACAAATACATTTTAATTTAAATATGAGGTATTATGAGGATTAAATACTTGTGCAGCTTTTTGTACAAATATTGACATGTTTGCAAAATTTATCTGTTCTGCATTAATACATCCTAAATTCCTCAATTCAAAAACGAATTTGTGCATTTGCTGCATTTATTGACATCTTGTTATAGCTAATCTTGGATGGTTTATTTTTATTTAAAGAAATGCACAGTTTACAGCATTTTGTCATGTTCAGCTGGAAATGCCAGTCTGCTGATGGCACTCCACCCCTCTTGTTTGTTGTCAAGGTGTTTCATTGTTTCTCCGCCTTATGTCACATGTATAAATACCTTGGATATCCTTTTGTTAGTCGCTCGTCAATGTTGGATGTACGTCTGTTTTCCCCGTTGTCAAGCCATCCGTGTTTTCCAGTGTTACTGGTGTTTTTCTGTGTTTCTCTGCCTCCCTGGATCTAGACCCAAGCCTGCTCTCGGACTCTCGCTATTTCCCCGGTCCTCTGGACACTGTTTGCCTCATCGCCTGACTTATGCCACAAATTTTGGATTATTTTATTTGCTGTTGTCTCTGATGTCCCCGTTTGCCGCTGATTGACTCTGCCTGTAACTCCGACTCTGTGTGTGTGTTTTAATAAATGTCTGCAAATGGATCGGCATGTTTCCCGTGGTCTCAATCGTGACATATTGACGAGCCAACAAGGATCCAGCAACGTCAAATGCCAGTTCTCCGGATCTCGTCTCGCCATTCGGCGAGGTCCGCCTCCGAGATCTCCCTGTGTAACCGAGCCGCGGGATGATCCCAAATTTTCCACCAGCGATCACGCCACTGAACGAGGCGAAGAAGATCGCCAGTATCTTCCAGCTAGCGTACAAAATGCCTTCCGAGGAAGCGGATGCCAATGCCACCTCAGGGATGCCAGCGCCGCGCAAAACACCTGCCGTTCCTAGCCCGTCTAAAAGCTCTGTTTCACAGTATGGAAAGCTATGTAAGGCTCTATTGGTCCCAGTTCCTCAGCCTAAGAGACTGTTTCCAGCCCAGTCAGTTCCGACTGCCAGGAGTGCTGTTTTCTGCCCAGTCGGTTCAGGTTTTACAGCCTGAGGAGCTGACTGCCACGCCGGTGGTTCCCAAGACGCCCACAGAGGCCGCTGGTACCATCGCTCAGCGAGAGGGGCTGAGTGATGTTCAGTTGAGCGTAGGGCTACAGCTAGGGGAGCTGTCAG
>JAUMHG010000164.1:2107-14035 GCA_032359395.1 Enteromius anoplus | reverse complement strand
TATATATATATATATATAAATATATATATATTAAGGTTGTTTTTATATACAAAACTTATTTATTGTCTTTTATGTAGTCTGATAAACGTGGTCACAATGAGCTTTGTATATTGAAGAGCTGCGTGAAGATGCTTTAAAGCAAATCGTTTTTGGGTGAACATTTCCCTTAAAAAAGAAAAGACACATGAACTTTGCATTTTGTCTTTCGTAGAGCCACATACGACAAAAAATAGACTATTTGGAAACTAGATATACTAGGCACTAGGTATTTACAGTACATTGTGCATTGGGGCACATTGTCAAAACAGAAAAGAAACACACAGACAGGGGAGAAAAAAAAACCAAAACAAAACAAAAAAACACTTCTCCTAACAGAAACATAAAGTACCCTGATTTACATTTGATGCTGGGAAACATGGAGAAATGTTGAGTCAATCTGCCCGCCTGTCCTTCAAGACGATTTGCCTGGCTCGTCACGTTTTTCACACAGATGACTTAACGGCAGACTAAGCCTACGGTGAGAGCGTGAACGGGTACTATATGAGTCTGCTGTAGAGCGACGTTAAAATACTCACATTTGGCTGCGATCTCCATTACAACAATCAGACAGCAGCTTAATTAGGGCTAAAACCATTACATATGCCAACGTGTGTACATATGTAAATAAAACGGTCCAGTTATTGGCATACATTCACTGCCATACCCATCCTCATCGAGCAACGCTCAAGACGAATTAAAGAGCGGTTTGTGTCCTTGGGGGAGAAAACATAAAGCCCTAGCAGAACTGAAAGGTTTATTCGCAGGAAACAGAATGTGCCTGTACTGAGAAACCAAAGAAGAGAGATTACATTTCAATCCTGTGATAAAGTTTCATCAAGTCAAACGGTCAACGGACTGTCATTTCCTAGCTTCCTTTCTCAGATTAATATCATCAGACTCTTGGGTTACTGGAGGTTCAGTTTGCCGTCTTTATTGGGGCTTTTTTAGGTCTGATTGTAATTATGCCTTTAGATCTCATCTACACTGGATACGAGTGTCACGCCACTAAATTTTAAAACCAAAAAGGTGCCATTATAATCAACAGAGCTGTTTACAATGGAAGCAACATGCTATCCGTTGACAAATGCCTTGTTTCTATTTTCCATTGCTTCAGATGATTTGTTTTCCAAAAAAAAAAAAAGATTCATTCAATTTATTGCATTTTTTTTCTCTCAAAAACATCAAAGTCATGGGTATGCAAATGCTTAAATGCATTGTAACTCGCTCTGGATGAAAATGTAAAGCTATGCATTTAACACTACAAAGCCTACTGTATAATATTTTATACACTGTAAAACCTGTTGCACACAGTCTACTACATCGTCTGATTGATTGTTTTTTAGCTTCTTTCTTTTTTACAATTATTAAAAATTTTGAAAAACCATCTTAAATTATTAGTATCATATATGATAATTGAGGAAAGTTTATTTGTTTAACTTTCAGTTGTCATTGTATTGCATTGCATTATGTTTTGATCATCAAACTATGCATTTAAATATTATCTTAGAGTGATAAGTAGTCTGCTGTACTTATGTTATAAAGATCTCATTGATTTACATAACAAGTTATTATCCAAATTATTTTGTTCTATAAAAATCAGCATCCGCACCAAATTGCATATTTTTGCTCAGTTTGAATTTTCTCAGTTTACACTCTATGAGCCTCATAAACCTGATGTATCAAATGTGACTTATTATTTTTTAGACTTCAATATTTTGTATAAATGTTCAATGAACTTCTTCATTTTCTCCTAAATGTTTGGCTATTATTTTAAACCTAAGGCTTTATAGGGTTAAATGTTTGACCATTACTTTAAAGCCAATCTGTGAAGTTCAATTAAAAGTTAATTTGATACCCTGCTTCCAGTGTAGATGTGGTGTTGTGCTGCATTTACAATGCAAAACCTAATGCACAGATCTGATAAGTTTTCATCAAAAATGAAAATTTACTCACCTTCATACCATTTAAGATGTAAATGAGTTTGCATCTTCATCGTAACAAAATTATAAAAATAAAGCATTACTTCACTTACTCACTGATCATACGACAACTTATCATTACAATATTTTAACTTTAAAGTAATTTCCTGTTGTCTCTCACATCAAAATCCAGCAACACAATAGTTTAGAACTGTTTTGGACTTTTTTGGCTTCTCAACAATACTTGATCTGTGCATATTTCTGTCCTGACTTAGACAAGACCCCTTTTTAATTGGAGAAGCCAATTTTATAGATTATGGACTCAAAAGCAACAGTTTGAAGTTAAAAAATGATGAATTGATGATGGATTTGTTTCTTACAAGCAACAGTTTTTCGCAGCTGTTTGGATTCATACCTGTTGGTGAGCAAGTCATGTAATGCCACATTTCTGTTCTGATGGTTCTGAAATACTGTATAAAGAAACAAACATCTTGGATGGCCTGAGGGTGAGCAAATATTCAGCTCACGCTAATTTTTACAACATGGTCTCATAAAAATATGTACCTCTGTACACTTTTTGTGCAACAAAAAGCCTTGCTGCATGTTTCGTCGCAGTTTTAAAGAGGAATGTCCACTGAGTGGCGCTAAAACACAAGTTCAATACATGAACCCTAGCACATATAAAACAATGATAGCTATGTATTGTGGTGGTTCAGAATTTAAATTTCCGTGGACTGTTGCTAAAAGTTAATGCTCTATCATGGAAATATGCTCTAGACCAAATCCAACGCTAAACCTACCCGACAGTGTAAACAAATGCAAAATTGATCTAAAAACACATTTGCTGATGCAACCATGTCATTTCAATTTCCTTTATTAATTGAAACTCAATTTGTGTGAAAAGGAATCAAAAGTGTTTTACTGCCTCTAGTGTTTATTTATTTTATGAACTGCAGTGATGTGTACTTGTTGGTACATATTTTGTGTCCCGATGAAAAGTGCACCAACGTTTATGCCATGAGACCAGGTAGAATTTTTGGGGTGAACTATTTCTTTAAGACATATTAACTAATCTTTCGCAAAGCACCCAGTGTTTATTTTAAACCAATGGACACAAATACTTAGATGTAGACCATATGGCCAGACACATCAGATATACATTTCAGATTCAGAACCACATTTGAATTTGACCCAGATCAGATGGAAAAAATATGATCGTTTGTGTTTGCGCCCTTGCACAAACATGCGTGCAACACGATCTAATCTGTGCATATCAGCAATGTAAATGCAGGCTTACTGTATATTGTAAAATCAATAGTAATCCATACACTGTTGTTTCATCTAATCTTGTCAACATTTGTTTGTATTTGTTTGAATTGATTAAGCTGCCTGTTTCAATCACACAACTCCTACAATCTCAAATCTCATCTACTGGAACCAGGGAATGTGATGATACCTGTCCTATAGAGGGCACTAATGGGACACAGTGTGCTTTGTGTTAATATAATCCACAGATGGATCACCATTAGAGAAACAAGACTTAGAAAAAAAAAGCATTCTAGACTTGAGTAAAGTACTTAGGACGTGATCGCTACAAATAATCGGCAAATACACACAAATTTGCATGAATTATTACTGATCTATTTACATGGCAGTTGTTAATATTCAGGTCACATCAATAATGCCACTTGGCATACATTCAAAACCCATTTTGCACCAGTCTGGTTTTTCTTTTTCTAAAATCATTTTTCCTATGTTACTGCCCAGGTTTGCACATAAAATAATTTACAGCGTCATATTTACAATTTTCAGAGTTCAAGTGAGAAAAATCTGCAGCAGTTGACAATGAAACAAACAACTACATTCTTGTAAAGAGACAAGTTCGTAAATCAACCCGATAGTTTACATCTGTTCACAAGCAATCAACAAATCAACGATTCAACCAGCGCTCAAGGCCTGCAAACTGAGCCCACGCACAAACTTTGTATTACGTTTACAGGCCATTAATATGCAGCATGTTTTAGATACTCAGTAATTTGTGCAAATTAGGATCTATTTTCAACACAACAGGCAATGTTAAAAAAAATGTCACTGTTTAACTGTAAAATATAGAATAAATAAATATAGAAGATATCATATTTTTACAATAATATTACATTATATAGCTAATATTGTCTTTTTTTATTTTTATATTATTACATTTTTAATTAAATATTACAGTTTTTTTAAGGTCTACAATGAAATAACCAACCTCTCTGACCTTGAACCTTTTTAAAATTGTGACTTTTTCTATTTATTGTAGTACTTCCCAACAATAAAATAAAAATCAACACAACAAATAACACAATAAAGCATTACAAAACCTGTTTCCATCACAGAAACGCACAACTGCTGTAGACCCCCCAAACTTAAAGTGGAAAAAAAAAAACACATATAACCTTAGAAAACCATATTGTGAAAGCTGCACAACCTTAACCAGTGCCTTAAAAGACAAGGTTTGGAACATTCTCTGAATAACGCTGATTTAATTGCTTATATGCTGCGATATGAAGCTTCCGTATAAAAGGCAGGGCAAGAATATTGCAGAATCATATTGCATGTGCAGATCAACATGGATCACGAAAAAACAGCATGGTTATTTTGGTTTGCGTGCTAATTTAAACTGCCCTTTGCATTCAAGTCTCGACCCTCAGTGCAATCCCATTGCAGTGAAGTATTGCCTTTATCAACACGTAAAAATGCAAGCATTACACTCCCGTTCTATCAGTTTTATAAATCAAACGAATAATAAGCATATGTGCACAAATACACACACGCGCACACACAGACCATGTATATGGCTTCTAAACTCGGAATCAAGGCAGTTAAATAGAGGACGTTTTCGTTTGACTTGTTTTTCTCAGTTGACATAGACACAACCAAAACTTGTGTTCAAGCTCCACTTTGGTTTTCGAGTAAATACAATTTGCTTTGTTTTCTATTAGAACATATTTTTTTCCCTTTTTATTTACATTAAGATATAAGATCGACCAGCGGCCCATAATACTTGTTGTTTTTTTGTTTTTTTTTCTTGTTATCAATATTTTTCAACAAAGTGAAAGACAAGTGATTTGATTGCTACAAGTAGAGCTTATACAGAAAGAATGGAGACATTCCAAAACACTTTCGCGAAGCGTCAAATCTCATCATTGTCATCTCTTGCAAGTCCCTGATTTTCTAGTCGCCCCATTGCATTGTATAAACTCTACGGAAAACACCACAGTAACACACGACAGGATTGCTCCCTTCCACTCAAGACGATAAAGACAAATATATTATGAGGCATCCGAAGCTGTACAGGGGCGGCACTAGCTACACTAGCGAGGCATCCGACCTCGTGAATCTATTCGCAGCAAAGACATTAAATCTAGTAGCAGTAAAGGTGAGGTCACATTAGCAATATTTCAGCGAAATTCGTCAACAGCGTAGTGATGTTTGAAGCGCAGAACTCTCAAAGCATGCACTGGTCAACGAGGGGAAATCAATTGTGCGCAAAACTCCCAATTGTATGCATTCCTATCGGAACGACTTAACTTCACCCGCAAAATTTCGTTTAATGTGACCACACCTCGAGTCTGTCTGAATGCCCTCCCTTTGGTTCCTATGAAAAGCCACCCTACGGGCGCCAAAAGAACGAACTGTGACTCACAAAAAGTATCGCAAAGAGTCTCAGAGTTCTCGTCAGAGGTTGGACGATAGCCGGGATCTGGCTGTGTAGTCCGTCTCAGGAAGGCTGACTATGGAATCTTTCTTGCGTATAGCCGAGTCCGGTCCCGCTATGGTGGGCAGAGTGCCTGTAGGGGGCGGCATAGATGGATAACTCCCAACCGTGGCTCCAGACACCGAATGAGGCAGCGCCATTCTCTGTGGAACTGCACTTCGGACTCCAGAAGGCCCTGGGATTGCAGGATGGGTTGCTTGAGGTGGGCCAATCGACGTCGAGGAGACGCGGGTCGACGGTGGCGGGCTGGGAGCAACGGGGGGAGCGCTATCTTGTGGCAGGGAGGGTTGGGAAGCAGACAGGGCTCTGGCGTCTTGGGTCAGGCTACCTGTTTGTTGCAACGGCTGGGTTGATTTGGGCCGTGTGGGACTGGGGACATGCTGCTGGATGAGTGAGAGCTGGGATCCGGAGCGTGCTCCCATAGGGCCGCTGCCGTACTGGAAAGTTCGTCCACCCGCTGCAGCCAGTGGACTTTGAACCGGTGGACTGGCCATAGCGACTCCGGTGAGTGCACCAAGCCCCAGCTGAGACTGCTGAGGAGAAATCACCACCGGGCTAGCGAGGCTTTGCACTACCTGGAACCGTCTCACCATCCGGGGCGACTGCATGGTGCTGGGACCCACCATCGGACCGAACTGGGGACAGAAGCTCATGGCCACTGCCTGCTGTAGAGTAGCGATGGCAGAGCTACCACCCTGCGACTGGCCGGGCGGCGCAAAGATCCCGCCGGGGATGGAGGGTGTCATGGACATGGCTCGCGGGCGCTGCAGGTCAATCAACTTTACCATTTCGCGGTCATACTTCACGATCTCTTGGATCATCTCGTTCTCATGGTTGTTTAAGATGCCGGAGTTTAAGTCGTGCTGCACTTTGTTCATTAGGATGGAATTCTTTTTTCCTGCAATGAAAAAAAACTTTCATTTTTCATGGGTACAGTACAATTTAGCATCCCAATAACATAGTATGAAAAGTTGTTCTTTTAAAATGTAAAAATAAAATTTTACCCTTTCTTTAATATGGTAGAAAGTAAATGATCACCCCACCACACACACACAATCACAATTTTTACTTAAATGGTAGCGATGACCACATTTTCGTTGAGCTTACTGTAATAATATAAAAGTGCTTACAGCAAATGTATTGTAAGAAATATTATCAAATAAATACATTAACGTTAGTTTGTTTATTTTATAATTGTGTTTAATTTATAAAGTAATGGATTAAATCATTTACGTTTATTTCATGCTGATGCTAAAAAATGAACAAAACGTCTAGGTTACGAAGCTAACCCTCGTTCCCTGAAGGAGGGAATGGAGACGTTACATATGGGAACTCGCATGAGAGACCAATCGCCTTTGAGCTTCAAACAAAAGGCTAATGAACATTGGTGTGCACAGATTGCATTCAGGTGCACCTCATCACTACGTGATAATAAGAGAGCAAGAATGCAGTGCACCTGCAGGTTTTTGCGGAGGAGCTGAGCCGGCGTCAACGCAACCCCTGGGTCGTTGCAGGGGGATGTAACATCTCTGTTCCCTCCTTCAGGGAATGAGGGTTACCTTCGTAACCTACATGTTCCAGTCGAGTCGAGTCACTCTGATGTACCATATGGGAACAGGCCAATGCAACCAGGAGCGCTGTAGATAGCTGCAGCGTCAGATATTTCAGCTCGACTGACATTAGTGGCTTGAATGTGACCTGCCGCAGGCCACGTAGGGTGACGGCGAGGTCCCAAGAGGGTAAGAGGTGCGATCTCGAGGGGTTAAACCGTCGCGCACCTCTAAGGAACCATACGATCAGTTGGTGTTTCCCGAGGGATGTGCCCTCCACTGCATCGGGATATGCTGCGATAGCAGCGACATACACTTTGAGAGTCGAAGGGGATAGCCTGCGCTCCAACTTCTCCTGCAGGAAAGAGAGAACTACTGCAACCGTGCATCTCTGTGGGTCTTCTCCACGAGAGGAGCACCAGTCGATGAACAGACCACATCTCTGTGCGTAAGCCTGCCACGTAAAGGGTGCTCTCGCCTGAGTGGTAGTGTCTATCATGGCTTAAGAGTGGTCGGAGAGGTCTGATGCATCCCGTCCAGGAGCCAGACGTGAAGGTTCAGCGACACTCTGGGTGCCATGCCCATCTCGGGACTCGTTTGTGTAACCAACGCTGAAGCAGTCTCAGATTAAGCAGGCCCAGCAGCGTTACTACGGCTGCCATATGCCCCAGGAGCCTTCGCGCGCTCGTTGGTGAGGCAGGCAGTCATTTCAACCGAGTCCAGCTCCATGATTAGAAAAGAGATCCTCTGCACTAGGTAAAGTTTGCTCTTTTTCCAGTTGACCTGAAGGCCCAGATGGCTGAGGTGCCGAAGCACCGGGTCCCTGTGTGACGGATCCCCCGGTACCTGGGTGGGTGTTTGGTGAACTGAATCACATAGCCAAGGCATACCGTCCGTATAAACCACCACGAGGGGCTGGGAAGCTGTAACCAGGCTCCTAGCCGGGAGCTGGGAATCTCTAGGGGAATCAAGGGAACGTTGACTGCCGTGCTCACAGTGGAGCAGCCTAAGCGGGAAACGGGAAGGGGACTGATCTCAGAAGGATAAAAGTCCTGGAGAAAAGTCAGGCTGCTCTGGGCAGCGCTTACCTGCTCCCCTGGATCCCGCGCTGGCGACACAGCGCTCCGAGTCCGCATCTGAGGAAACAAAAGGCATTTGGTTAGATGGGGACCTCGGGGAACTGGGCCCGGAGGTGTGGAAAATTGCTCTTTCTGTGAAAATGTGGGTACCCGTGGGTCAACGGCAGCTGAGTGCACAGAAGCTCCCGGCCCTCCTCCGGGAGTGGGGACTGAGATGTCGTCCCCCGAAGAGCAACCTCCTAACCTCCTGGACGGAGCTGAGGCACACGGAGGCCTGGATGTGGGACACCGCATCAGCCTGCCTTTGAACTGCCAAGAACTCCTGGGCCCAGTCCTCAACAGTGTCGCTGAATAGGCCGAACTGGGAGATGGGAGCGCCAAGAAATCATGCTTTGTCAACGTCTGCCATCTGCACTAGGTTCAGCCATAGATGCAGCTCCTGGATCACTACCGTGGACATCACCTGACCAAGGGCACGTGCGGCACAGAGTTCCTGCTTTGCCCCCTGATCAGGACTTTAATACCTTAGCCTGGTAGACTTGTATAGTTGCCATAGCGGGAGACATGGCTGGCCCCGCCAGGCAGAGGCACTGTGCATGCATAAATGCACAGCGACAGCGCGCTCGACCTGAAGGACTGCCATGTACCCCCTGGCTGCACCTCCGTTGAGAGCGGCGAGGGGATGTGAGCCTGGGCGCAGACATGACGAGTACGGGGCCCGCCACGACCTGGTTAGCTCCACATGCTTCCCTGGGAAGAAAGGCATTGGGGTGGACGCGGCTGGGCTGCAGTCCTAAACCCCAGGAACCAATGAGGCAGTGATCATGTCCATCCGATGAGGTGAGAAAACTCCCACAACCAGAAGCGCACGGTCGGATCGACATTCCGGAGAACACCTTTCCAACAGTGACAAAATGCTCTTTTTCTCCTTTCGTGGCAACTCTGTGCACTCAGTAGGTCTATGCTCACTGGAAAGCAAAAAGCTGGCACAGCAAGCCCAGAAAAAGGCCACCAGCCTGCAGGATCCACTGACAGCCGCCCAATGAACGCTGTCAGACGAGAGAGAGCATGAACTCGCAGGAACTCTTTTAGTCAAATCGATCTCCTCCAACTTCACCAACACGAAAGCCGAGGGGTTTTCCAGCTCAGGAACGGCGAAGGCTCCGAAGCATAAGTCTGCATGTGCACTGTATTCATGCCCTCTTATACTCACGTAGTGATGAAGTGCACCTGAATGCAATCTGTGCACGCCAATGTTCATTGGCCTTTTGTTTGAAGCTCAAAGGTGATTGGCCTCTCATGCGAGATGTAACGTCGGAGTGACTCGACTGAAGGGGAATCACAGTTTCCTGCCTATTATAACAACAGCAACAACAACAAAGCCGCAACAACAACAATAATAATTGCAATCAATAATAATAATAATAATAAAACAATTATCATCATCATAAACAAAGCAGAAAACACCAAATCACAATTTAAAAACAAAATCTATTCAAATGGATACAACTTATAGACACATCAAAAGTAACAAAAAACTCAATATAGCACCTTTTAGTGCTTCTTGATAAAAATTTAGCTTTTAAAAAATTAAAAGTCTAGAGGAAAAATACAGACTTAATACTGCTTGCTCTATAAACAAAAGGCATATTCAGTAGTCCAGTAGTTTAAACTAATGATTTATACAATTTTACAACTCTTTTAACAATAGGTGACCAGGATGGTTCACCAGTCTTCTCCGAAAAACTGGTCAATTAATGATATCGCTTAGTAAGTTTGTTTCATTTTTTCTATACACTATCATATTTTTTTACAGAAGCTCTTTATACATGCATTTCGAGGCATAATGTCCATGTGTGTATAAAGCCCTTCATGAGAAGTTGTTTTTCAGTTTAAGCCTGTAAAAGCATTAATTCACCACAGTCATTAAACAATCACCTATAATCCCACTGCTCTCAACACATTTACACCGGTGAATTTAAGACACAGACAGATTTCAAATCACCTGTTGTGAGCAGTTTTCCTGTTGTTATGCAGAATCCACAGGATCTTTATTAAAAACTATGAAAAATTCGAACAACGAAAGACTTGATGTTTTACTCATTTATCCTATTTATGGATCTATAGGTTACCCTGTTAAAGGACTGTGCTAAGTGTTTCTACTGTAACAAGTGAAATCAAATCCACATTTCTGCTTTTAAACCAACTGGAACGTTTACATTAGAAGTTAATAGGGCAAGTGCATTACTGTTAACAGGTTTTCTGTTATCTTGTACAAGCTCAACAAGTCAATATTATGTCGACACAGAAGGCATCCATAAAGCTTAAGCTGTATTTAACCCTGAATAATCCTGTAAGGCATTAAAATGTTCACATTATGGTTCTTTGAGAAGGTCTTTCAGGTTTTGCTTACCCAAGCGGTCAAGTCGATCGATGGCTACAGTCTCAAAAGCCCTCCTCATCATGGGATACTCCTCCAAAACCTCATTAAAATTGTCCACGGAGAGCGAATACAAACGACAGTAGGTCTCCGCTCGAACACTCGCCGTACGGCGGCCCCTTGTCAGCAGACAGATCTCTGACAGAGAGAAAAAAGAACACACACGCAATGATTAAAAACATCTTGATATTGGCGTTCATTTGGGGAAAGGAACTTTGTGACCTTTTCTAGAATAATTTTCTAAAATAATTTTCTTAAATTGCTCCTCCACTGAACAGGGTGTGAATTTAAATATCTGCCTGCGGAAAGTAATTAAACTTTATCAGACGTCATTCAAAAGTATGTGATTTGAATGCTTACTATAAAAGTGGTGAATATATTCCTGCTTTATTGAGCTCTTGTGTCTTAAAATAAAGGGTGTAATAATTTCAGTGCTAAAATACTTTCCTGTATCCTATTTTAAATTGATATTCTGAATTCATTCCCCTTCTTGTCACTTAGATAAAGATATTTTGAAGAACATTTGGGGCCCAAATGCATTGACTTTTATTGTATGATCAAAACCCCCCTCTTTTGTGTTTCACAGAAAAAAAGTCATACGGGTTTGAAACTTTAAGTCTCTATAGATTTCTACCACACTAATCTCACAATTGCAAGAAATAAAGTCAGAACTGTAAACAAACACAATTCTCGCCAATTATGTTTTTTTTCCTGAGTTCTTCTGACTTTTTTCTCTGAATTATTACAATTATAAAGTCAGAATCATATAAAGTTGGAGTTGCAAGAAAAATAAAAGTCAAAATTGCAAAAAAAAAGTATGATTTTTTATTCTTTAATTAAACTTAAACTTTTATTCAGCTAGGTGTTACATTGATAAAAAGCAATCCAGTACAAAAAGTATTGCAGTTTACAAAATAATATTGGGCATCACAAATTTGCCAACATTGATAATTCTACTAATAAATCTGCATACTCAAATGATTTCTGAAGGATCATGTGACACTTTAGACTGGAATAATGACTGATGGAAATTCAGCTTTGCATTACAGAAATAAACTATATTTTTGTCACGTTTTATGTCTGTTTAGTTCAGTTTAAGTCTGTGTTCTTGTATGCCTGTTTTAGTTTCGTTTTCCCCTGT
>JAUMHG010000163.1:126349-140356 GCA_032359395.1 Enteromius anoplus | reverse complement strand
CTACTGAATTTCGGATACTATGAATTCGGACATACTACTCGCCTCGCATACTGTTTTTCACGTACTATATAGTAGGGCAGTAAGCGATTTCGGACGCAGCGTAAATAATTTAAATATCTTCCTACTATTTTCCTCTGACATATTTCTGGTAATTAGGCTACTTTTGCTGATGCTGTGACAAGCTTTAGTCTATTGCGTGTATTTGAATGCAGAACTCTTCAACTGCGCTGACGGCACGCTCTCTGTAGTTATTTTGGTGATAGTAACTTAAAAGTAATACAGGAGTCATGTAATGCATTACAGTTTTGAATCAGTAATATTGTAATGTAAGGAATTACTTTTAAATAGCAGTAACAAGTAATATATAATATTTTACAGTTTGGAAGTAACTTGCACAACACTGACTGTGGTATTGTCCTACACAGACCCTACACCTAAACCTACCCCTTACAGGAAACTACACACACTTTTATTCTCAAAAAACACCATTTAGTATGTTTTATAAGCCTTTTGAGTTACTGGGACACTGAAAATGTCCTCATAAATCAGCTTCATATTTTAATGAATATGTCATACCCGTGGCATTATACAAATTAGTGTCCTCATATAAACCACATAAACATGCACACACACACACACACAGCAGTATTTCTTTTTTCAAATAAATCCTTGCTGATATTTTTGCTATAAGCCAGATTAAATTATTGTGTTAACAGTTGAAAAGATTGGGAAAGGACTGTGTTATGTAATTATTATGGCAACTGTATTTGACATAAGTTGATATTAATCAGTATTGACCAATGGAGAATCAGTCATGAAGGAAATTCTATTCAAAGGCAGAATGAAAAAGAGAGAAAAGAGACCCTTTTGATTCCATGTTAACATATACTTTACCCTAACATCACAGCTGATTCATTCATTTGCATAAATATATTAATATTTGTAATGTGTGCATAAATATGGAATTTGTGAGGTCATATAGTATTTCTATAATTGTGTGTAAGTGTTGATCTTACCCTGACCAGCTTCATTGGGAAAGGCCCTCTTGAGTTTTCTGCTACATTAATAGGAGGAATAACCCAATCTCTCTTAGTGCGTTTGAGAGACACGTCTATCTGATGAGAAGAAAACACTATTTCTGGTACATCTCTGCTGAAGACATCTCGATCCTGCAGATACACAGGTCAAAGTGAAGATATGGGTTAAAACTGGCTGTGAAATGCAGGAGTTTGTTGTTGCACAATCACAGACTTCGATTAGGAATGAACAATGACAATGAAGAACATGTTCAACCATTAAATCTTAAACCTAAACCATTATTTTCTTCTTTAAAAATATTATCTTTGTGTAAAACACTAAAGTTTCTCTCCTCAGTAAATGTCCAAAAAATGGTTCCAATATTCTTCAAATAAAATTGCAGAACGTACTGTTATGACATCTTTTTGAACAAATTCAGGCTGAAACAAATTTCGTTTTGAGTAAGTTTTAGTATATTGAAACAAACGTTTTGTGGAGTTTGTTTTGTCTCCTGAACACCTTTGATCTATTATAGGTCTGGGGTGATTCCACAGTCGGTGGTGGGTGTGTTCTGGAACTCCACCTTCTTTGACGTGAGATATTTGTTTTCCGGTTAGTTTCTCACTAAGCAGAGGTCAGGCAGAGGAACACCATCTCTGTCACACCGTCACTTTCACCTGTACCCAGATCAGCAGTCAGTGGTAAGTATATGTGTGTTGCGCTGCAGAGTGTGTTGCGCTGCAAGAGCGCCCTCCAGAGTGTGTTGCGCTGCAAGAGCGCCCTCTAGAGTCTACTACGTTGCCAGAATCATCTCCAAATAAATCCCCGCCCTCCCACCCACTTCAGCCTTCTACGTCGTCTGACATTCCTGCTGCCCAGCTACTACGTATCATCCAGCCGGGGTCTATCGCACAGGACTATCATCCTCCAGATCCGTCTGGCTCGGGGTGCTCCCCAACTCCACCTTCAGCCTCCGAGGCCACCTCGGTCCATGGACCCATCATCTCCGCCATGGGCCTTGGCTCCCTCCTCTCCTTCTGTTCCCGTCGGTCCTCTAGCTCCGCCGGGCTCGATCGTCTCTCCGACTCCGCCTTGGTCGGTCGGAGTCCATCCGCCGCCTCGGGAATCCACACCTCTGGCTGCGCCTCATTCCTCCGTCCCATCGGCTGTGTCAGGCTCCTCCCTCCCTCCAGCTCCGCCTTGGTCCTCTCTCGCGCCGGCTCCACCGTGGCCTTCCGGATCCCCTCATCCGCATCGGTCGCCGGCCCCATCTGCTCCGCCTTGGCCCTCCGGACCCTCGCTGTCGGCCTGGCTCATCGGCCTTCTGTCCTCTCCCTCGACTCCGGGCCCCTCGCCAGAAAGGAGCATTAAAGATCACCCCCCTCCCTCCCTCATAAATGATGCACTTGCTGCTTTACGGCGCGAGGACGTGTCTTTCCAGGAGGGGGTGTAATGTCACACCGTCACTTTCACCTGTACCCAGATCAGCAGTCAGAAGACACTCAGCCACCAGTCACACGATCAATCACCAGATTACCAACACCTGCCGGATAATCAGCCAGCCACTATAAGAGATCGCTCAGCCAAACATTCAATGGCTGAGCTCAAGGTTAGACGCTTGCTCTAATCACCTCTTGTCTGCATACCTGGGATATTCGATGTGCTCTCTCTGTTTGGACTTTGGATATACTGATATGGGACTGAAAGGACTTTAAGAAAAGACTGAGTATACTTACCATTCACCTACCTGTGTGTTCTGCTTCCCTGTTCCGATCCTGTGATATACTTACCTGAGAAACTTACCTGAATATACTTACCAGTGATGCCTTTATGTTGATACCTGTTTCTGCTCACTCCATATGCTTTGAGATCGCTGAAGACTGTCTTATGTTTTGTGCACAATAAAACTCACCGTTTGATCTAATCACCGTTGTCTGTATTGTCTGAGTGTGACAATCTCTAAGTCACCAGAAACATAAATACACTGTCGAATAGCTGAGCAGCCATTAATGTATCAAAACATAGAGACTTTAAAGATTCAGAGAAAGCATTTCCTTTCTAGAAAGAAATTAACAAAGCTTGTATCAACGACCCATAGTTTTGCAAAATAGAGGAGCATCTGAGACAAGTTTTCCAAAGGCATGAAAATAATGAAAGTAAAGATTAAAGATATCAAATACATGGGTTTCAAATAAATATTATGCCACACTGCTTACGCTGATCTTTAAATAAATGTCAAATGAACACACAATAATAAACCAGGCTTAGTTGGGTCCAGCTCTCCTCTGGCCGGACGCCCAGCACCTAATTTCCAGTTCAATTTAACACATGTTAGATTGTGTAAGGACTTAAAGTGTGTGTGTGTGTTCATGTGTATCTGGAAAGACTGACCAAAAAACAGAAGATGGACCGGGCTAAGGAATTACTCGTCAACCTTCCTTAAAGAGGAAAGACCATTGGAGCAGTACGTGGAGGAATTTCTGAGCATTTTATGTCTGGTGAAAAAACTTGCGACAGGAGACACAACAGACCCGCTAGATTGAAATCAGCACAGCCAGCGAAGGATCGGACGCAACTGTTTTGTTTGAAGAAACGCACCTTTTTGTATTAACCAAAATTGGCTGTTTCGTAGTCTATTTAGTAAGTACAGACGTTCCTCTCATTGATAGCCGAGGAGCAGATCCAGCGAGAGGTTGATAGGGCGACGCGGAATGAAAAAGGCTCCATTGTTGTGTGTTTGTGTGTGGCACGTTTATGATGATGTCACGGCAGTAGAGGCGACGCAACTATAACGACACGTGAATAATCCCTCCCAATCTAAAGCGGTACTAAACTGCATGGAAACGCAAACCGAGCCGAACTGTGCTGTGCCGTAACGAGCCGTGCCGAACCGTGTCGTACCACTCAGTGGAAAAGCGTCAAAAGAGAGAGAGGAGTCGGACGTGGAAGAGGATTAGGACAAAGACGAGGACCAGTGTAGAGATGTCTGGAGATGTGTGTCAGATGACATCGTGGCTACTCTGGTGGACCATATGATCCGATGCATGTGAGTCCACCCTAACCTCAGTCACAGTAGCATCGATAATAAGGTCATTCCGACTGAAGAACAGCTATATCTTCAGGTTTCTACTCCAGTGTACCTACTCTATGTGACACATGATTCTGGATCATATTACAGTATTACTGTACTATACAAAAATGGGTAGGAATACCACTGTGATGTTACAGTACTGTGCACAAACCCAAACAGAAGGTCCCCTCAACCCTCAACAAGTTTTTGTGTTTTCTGGGGTCTCTCACAATAGGTGTAATGGTGTTTCTGTTGTATAGACGGTTTGTGGTATTGTCCTACACCACATAAACACACACACAAAACAAGTATAAATGAAGTACATTTACTACCCATCATAAAGGTGTTACGAAGCGACTGACACAAAGGGTAAGTTCGTTAAAGTATATTTATTTTCAGTAACAAAGGCCAACAAAGGCAGACTGAGAAGGTAAGTAAACAAAGGAATGTTTAAACTCAGGAGTCTTCAATAAGGAAACTGAAAGTCTTTCTCTTCTTTTCTCTTCTTTTCTTTAGAGTATAAGGCAGCACGAGGAACAGGTTGAGGACATACACCGAGACACCGATCACACACCACTTTCCACGGGGAAACGAGAGAACCACGGTGGCTGTAGAACACACAGGAGGATCACAGGAGCTGGACAAGACACTGGAGAGTCATGGAGCAGGCTGGAACAAACAGGAAAGGCTTCAGGTGAGTAATGCAGCTTGGGAAAAGCTAAAGTCCGCTTAGCATGAACAAGCTTGGACATTGACTGAATGGCAGTGTGTGGTTTATATGTGGTGGAGATGATTGTGATCAGGTGCGGGAAGCAGGTGTGGTGAGTTAATACTCAGGTGAGAGAGAATGCTGTGTGGAACGCCCTCCGACGCCGTGGTGGCCGACCTCTGCCTCGGGGTGCTGGACGAGTAGGGTGAGTGTTATGAAATTCCTGTAGTAACGTTTCATCCAGGATGTCCTCCCTGTGAACCCAGGATCTCTCCTCTGGGCTATATCCTTCCCAGTTGAGGAGGTATTGTAGGCGACCACCACAACTTCGGGAATCCAGAACCTCCTTGACTTTGTATATAGTACCTTCATCTACGACCAAGGGAGGAGGGGGTTCTTCTTCACCAGGCTCTGTTGGAGGAAGCAGAGGGTCATAACAGGGTTTGAGTAACGAGACGTGAAAAGTGGGGTGAATCCTGTAGTGACGTTGGAGTTGTAACCGGTAGGTGACTGGGTTGAGCTGCTCCACGATGTTGAAGGAACCAACAAACCTGGGACTGAGTTTCTTGTAGGGCAAGCGTAGGCGAATATCCCGAGTAGACAACCACACTCGTTGTCCCACCTGATAAGTGGATCCCTCGGAATGGCGAGTGTCTGCGTTGGTCTTCTGCCTACGCACTGCCCTCTGAAGATGTTGGTGAGCTGTGTCCCAGTAGTTGACAGCAGGAATGTCAGAAGGCTCACCTGACCACGGGAAGAGCGGGGGCTGGAACCCAAGTACGCACTGGAATGGTGTTAGTCCGGTGGTGGCTTGGCGCAGAGAATTCTGGGCGTACTCAGCCCAGCCCAGGTACTGGTTCCAGGTGTCCTGGCGGCCATGGCAGAAGGTACGGAGGAACCGCCCCACCTCCTGGATCTTGCGTTCAGTCTGTCCATTGGTTTGTGGATGGTAGCCGGAGGACAGACTGACGGTCACACCTAGGAGCCTGAAGAATGCCCGCCACACTCTGGAGATAAACTGTGGTCCCCGATCAGACACAATATCCTCTGGTAACCCGTAAGGTCTGAATACTTGGTCGAAGAGATGTTTTGCCGTCTCCCATGCGGATGGTAAACCTTTGAGGGGAACAAGACGACAGAACTTGGAAAACCGGTCAACAATTACCAGGATGCAAGTATTACCTTCGGCGGCAGGCAGATCCGTGATGAAATCAACCCCTAGGTGTGACCAGGGGCGGTTAGGTGTCAGAAGTGGTTTGAGCTTACCAGCAGGTAAGTGTCGTGGAGTCTTGGCCATGGCACATTCCCGACACCCTCTCACGTACCTCTGCACATCCTGTTCCATGCGAGGCCACCAGAACTGCTCTTTCAAGAGCGAGAGGGTTCTGTTGGTCCCTGGATGCCCAGTGCCCAGCGAGGTGTAGATAAGTGTGGATAAGGGTAATGCGTTCTGGAGGAGGAACAAAACGGAGGTTAGGAGGGCAACCCGGCGGAGGAACAGGTGCCAGGTCTGCTGCGGCTGGAGGGGTCACCCACTGGATGGGATCGAGGAATAGTTAGTCTGGTAGGATGGGTTCAATGGTTTCAGGTTCGTTGTCTGGAGCATGGATCTGGAGAGAGCATCTGCCCGGATATTTTTCGACCCGGGCGGTAGGAGATGGTAAATTGGAAACGGTTAAAGAACAACGTCCCCCCGGGCTTGCCTGTGGTTGAGTCTTTTGGCGTCACAGAGGTAGAGTAAGTTTTTGTGATCTGTGGGTACCTGAAAAGGATGAATGGACCCCTCCAGCCAGTGTCTCCATTCCTCTAAAGCCAGTTTTATCGCCAGGAGTTCCCTGTTGCCGATGTCGTAGTTTCTCTCCGCCGGATTGAATTTCCTGGAGAAGTACGCACACGGCTTGAGTTTAGGTGGGTTCCCCTGCTGCTGCGACAAGACTACACCTACTCCTGTGGTTGAGGCGTCCACCTCCACAATGAACTGTTTCTGGGGATCAGGGTGAATTAAAACAGGTGCAGTGGTGAATGAGGTCTTGAGTGCATGGAAGGCCTTGGAAGCGTCATCAGACTAGGTTAAAAACTTAGGTTTCCCCTTTAGGAGGGAAGTGAGTGGACTGGCTATGCAACTATAATAATCAATGAATCTACGATAAAAATTTGAAAAACCTAAGAACCTCTGCAGCTCTTTAATGGTGGTAGGTACAGGCCAGTTTGTGATGGCCTCGACCTTGCTAGAGTCCATACTGACACCTGAAGGGTCGATGTAATACCCTAGGAATTGGGTGGAGGGTTGATGGAACACACATTTCTCAGCCTTCAGGTAGAGCTGCTGTTCACGTATCTTGGTGAGTACCTTTTGCACGTGCTGATGGTGTTCCTGGAGATTGGGAGAATAAATCAAAATGTCATCTATGTAGATAACTAAAAACTTGTCGAGGTACTCACGAAAGATCTCGTGCATGAGTCCTGAAATATTGAGGGTGCGTTTGCAAGCTCATAGGGCATAACTAAATATTCGTAGTGCCCTGTCGGTGTGATAAAAGCAGTTTTCCATTCATCTCCGAGGCGAATTCTTATCAAATTATAGGCGCTCCTGAGATCTAATTTAGTGAAAACCTTCGCACCTCTGAGTTTCTCAAGGGCTGCAGGAACTAAAGGAAGTGGGTACTTAAAAGGTACGGAGACCTTATTCAGTGCACGATAGTCAATACAAGGCCGGAGGCCAACATCTTTTTTGGCCACGAAGAAGAAACTCGAAGCAGCAGGGGACGTAGATGGGAGAATGTAGCCGTGTGCGAGGGCCTCCTTGATGTATTCCTCCATGGCTTTGGTCTCAGGGATTGACAGCGGGTAGATCCGTCCTTTGGGCACTTGGGCATCCGGGAGCAGATCAATGGCGCAGTCCCATGGGCGATGAGGTGGCAGGCGGGCCGCTCTCCTGGGGCAAAAGACATCCTGAAAAGCATTGTATTCTGATGGGATTTCAACAGACAGTTTATCTACAGGACTTCAATGGATGTTGTACATACTTTGAGATGTGAGAGACGTTGAAGAGGTAAGTTAGGGAAACACTCGGGCCAGCAGCGTGAACCCCATTTGACGATTTCTCCGGTGCCCCAGAAGAGGATGGGCTCATGTTTCGCCAGCCACGGACGCCCTAGCACGAGATCCATGGTGGAGCCCTCCAGAACCAAGAACCAGAGTTCCTCTTCGTGACACTGACCCAGGCGGACTTGCACTGGCCCTGCACAACGTTGCACAGCATAGTTAGAGATGGGCGTACCTATGATCGACTGGATTTGGTACCTCTTCTCTGTAGGGTAAGTCCTTAACCCCAGCCGTCGTACTAAATGTCCGGCAATAAAGTTGCCTGCCGAACCTGAATCAATGAGGGCTGCTAGGGTAACGGAGACATCTTTAACTGTGAGGGTGACAGGAAATATGCAAGGGCTCATATTTTCATTAATAGAAAGTATCGTTCTCACCACCGGCCGGGTTGGACGGAGAGGACAGCTCTTTAGTAGGTGAGTCGACTTTCCACAATAGAGACAAAGATCTTGGGAAAGGCGGCGTTCTTCTGAAGTTAGTCGACGTCTATCCAATTGCATGAGTTCAGGCAACGGTTCTGGAGGGCTGGATGTCTCTGGCGGGCGGGGGTTTACAGATACAGTGTTAGATGAAGACTGTGTGTAAGCAGTTACCGGTGCTGAGCAACGAAGAGAAAGTTGCATAAATTTCTCCAAACCAATCGAATCGTCATAGGGAGCCAGCATTAAACGGAGTTTAGGTTCCAGCCCTTGACGGAAGGTAGTCACCAGCGCGTTCTCGTTCCAACCACTGGCGGCCGCCAGTGTACGAAACCTGATTGAGTACTCTTGAACAGAGAGGTTATTTTGTTGAAGTGATATAGCTCTTCACCTGCTGATGCTTCATGATCGGTTCTCCCGAAAACTTCCAGAAAGTGTTGAGAAAAAGCAACATATGAGCTGACAGCTGGCCCCGCTTGACTCAACAATGACTCTGCCTAGCGTAAAGCTGACCCTGAGAGGCAGGAAATAATGTAACCAATCTTAGCACTGTCAGTATTGTAAACCTGCGGGTAAGTAGCAAACATAATGGAACATTGCAATAAAAATCCCTTGCAATCCCCCGCCGCGCCAGAGAAGGGCGTTGATCGCACCATGGGACATACGACTGCAGCAGGCGAAGAAGGATTGTTTACTTCCGGGTTTGAGATCGGTGCTTGTGATGGCGTGGGTGCCGTTGGTGGTGGTGACGGTGACGATGCAAGGATAGCTTGTCTCACTGCATCCACGAGCTCCTGGAATGGGTTATCCGAGCTCTTCCTGAAAATATAGGCCTTTTAAATGGTCCAAGCTTCTGTTACGAAGCGGACTGACACAAAGGGTAAGTTTGTTAAATGATATTTATTTTCAGGAACAAAGGCCAACAAAGGCAGACTGAGAAGGTAAGTAAACAAAGGAATGTTTAAACTCAGGAGTCTTCAATAAGGAAGGAATATGTATCCTACGCTAAAGCACAAGCCCGAGACAGTTTGGACATGGTTGTCTATCAGAGGTAAAAAATGATATAAACACTGTTCAGTTTCTCACAACAACCGATCGTTTCGTGCCTTGAGACATCAACCCTATCGTCACGAGCCACAGGGTGTAATTTGGATTTGTGTGTGAATGTTTTTTTTGACTTTAGGGTTAGATTTAGGGTAACCCTGACTACCAGACTGCCACGGTTAAAGTTAAAAATCTTCGTTTGTGTTCTGCTGAGGAAACAAAGTCACCTACATCTTGGATGCCCTGGGGGTAAGCTAATAAACATCAAATTTTAATTTTTTGGGTGAACTATCCCTTTAAACACATTGTCAGCTTTGCACTTTGTTTACAATTCTGTAACACACTTATTGCGAAACACTACACATAATGTTCAGTGCTTTGCTACAATCTGTATTGTTAAAAGCGCTATATAAATAAAAGTGACTTGACTTGACACACGTTTTCTTACATTAGACACTTTGCTTAAAAACTAAATCACCTGTTATCATTGAGAAAACACTCATCTGGCAAATTGCAGACACTTACATAGACACCTTAAATCCCATGCACAGAAAAACAGAACACTAATTGGTCTGAGCCTCAGCACTCACTACAAATAAACCTCAGGTAAGCCATTTTGAGAACTTTGCAAGCATTGAGGCAATGAGAGTCAGAGGAAGAGGACAGAGAGGAGTTAGACTTGGAAGAGGGCAAGGACAAAGATGAGTACCAGTTTGGAGACGTGTGTCAGATGACATCAGGGCTACTCTGGTGGACCATGTGATAAATCATGGCCTGTCCATGCAAAGAGTCCCCCCTAACCCCAGTGCTGTGAAGTATACAGTATGAAAAACAATACCATTGTGATGTTTCAGTATGGTGTACAGGTGTGAAAAAAGTGCAGAATACAGACCCAAATAGAAGGTGGGATCCATAAATCCCCTTCAGCCAACCACAACACACACAAAACAAGTATATGTTTTTCCCCCCAATAGCAATTTATCCAGTAATTGTTTTTTTTTTTGCTTTTGTTTTGTTGCTAAATTTGATGATTTGTGATAAAATGTTGTTTTTTTGTAAGAACTCTTGTTTGATTACTGCAGAAATTCTATTTTCGAGTTTTAGAGAAGACTGAATCAGAGCAAATGACAATAAAACTAGACACAAAGACTGCAGTGTTTTATATAAAGCCCACCAGTGTGTTGCTGCTGTTATGACAGAGAATTTCAAATGGTGCTTGTGTGTATGGTTTTGTTACAAGAATTAGATTTTTTAGAAAAGATTGTTAAGTTTTGGTTGCAGTGTTTCATTTTGGCGTAGATGTGAGTTGTTCATCTCTAAGAGCTATGTCTGATTGTTCTGTGTGTAGAGTTTTGACATAATGGGCCAAATTTTGCAAAAAAATGTGTAACAATAGGCAAAAACTGTAACAAAATGTATGCTGCCTGTAAAACCAAAGTAATGGCAACATTACAATAAGCAAACAAGGGGGCAAACTGTCCTGGCATTTTATTGTTACAGCTAATTGTTTGCCTAATGAAAAAAAGAAGCTTTAACAGTTAAATAAACTGATTATTTCAGTCGAAACCAAGTGGAATTGCTGTCTACTTCAGCAATTGAAGTACTGTACTTGAGACTACATCAGTGATTCTTAATGCACAGTGCACGGCAAAAACAAAGGCTAGAGAATCCCCATAATGCAGTGTGCGTGTCCCACGCCAAATTAATTCCCAGGTTTTGCCAGAAGAAGGCGCCCAGAGCTAAACCATCCATCCATTCATTTTACAAAAGCACTCGTCCATGACATAATACAGCACAATTCAATGTACAAGGATTATTAAATTGTTTAATTGGTTTATTCAGCAGAAAAAAAATGTTTCTGTCTCAAAAGCCATAGCATAACTGCTTCTCAGATCATCTGCTGTCAGTGAGAATGCAACATCAGCTAAAAACCAGACGTTCTCACTGCCAGCACCTTCCTTGACATAAGAAACCATCAAATACATGATGCCTGCTTGGCCACATCAGAGACAGTTGCTGTCTAGAGTTTGTCTCATCAGTGACTCAGCTACAGCTAAAGAGGCACACGGGAGGACTCTGTCTATTAAGTACTGTCACCAATCAGCAAGCTCTGCTTCTGTAACTGAAATGCACAGCTGTGCTGAGGAAAAGGGAATTTTACACAATTAAGATCCACTAGTTTGGGAAAGAGATCATGAAGAGATTTTTTCAAAAGTAGGAGAGTTGATCAGTCGAAGAAACAATGGGAAAAATCTTAACACTTTCCTGTTCCTGAAACACTGAACACAAACTGCACAACTTTGCCAATCTCCAACAAAAGCAAACACTGTATCCAAATATCCATATACGCTGAGATCAAATGTCCCAGCTAACCTGCTAATGGTGAATCATTGCTGCATTTCTATAGGAGCTCATTGAAACTGCTGCATCCAGACCTCACTAAAGGACCAAATAAACGTCAGCCAGAACAGATAAATATCTGTCTGAATGAACTACAAATGCTCACTTAACGGCTACTATAATACAGTCCAGAAGAGAACCTCCCATTACACATGATCCATGTTCCAGCTGTCGTGTGATGCACCTGTCGTACCGTCGATGGATGGTCTCTGGCTGGAAGCAGTCTGACCTGCGTCTGCCACTGCTGCTGGGAGGCTTCGTCCTGGGCTTTGATGAGCAGAGGTGATGTCCAGGAGTGGGACCGATGCAGTGGATGTAGGGCGAACACAACCCCATCCACCGATATCCCAAAGTCTCCAGGCGGACTGCATTCAAACCTGACATGAGCTCCCCTGCCACAGTCCACATACTTCACTGCAACACAAACAAAACCCACACATATCATCTACCCAAGATACAGAAGAGGAAACACTGCACATCAGATCATATCAAGTGTCTCTTCTAGACAGAAATGTTTTATTTTTTTAATATTATTATTACATGAACAAAGGTCTAATGCTTCTTATATTCATCTCCTGAAAAAAATAAGGTATTATCTAGGAATTAGATTTTTGGCGACATCCAATATGAAATTATAAACTGTTTTTTAATTAAAAACACACTTGTTAGAATGGATAATCCTTTAAGCTCTTTTTCTTTTTTAAATAAGAGTACACTGAAAATAGCTATAATTAAATCGATATCTGATGTGTTTCCCATACAACTGTTGAAACCTTAACATTTTATTTGTGGATTTACTATTTTCTAAAGCAAAAAAGCAGTTAAAACGATACAAATTTACATATTAATTAATATATCTGTATATATTAAATAATTTTTTTCACTGTTTTATTAATTTATTTTATTTAACCTTTATTTAATATAAAGAAAAGACCTTCCTGGCCAAAATGGGAAGGAATACAATCAGTTTTTACACAACACAAACTAAAATAACTAAATACACAAAACAATTATATAGCACTGAGTCATCTACATTTGCAGAGTACTGTTTTAAAATGATTCAATGACAGCAAATTGTGTAATTTCAAATTTGATTGCAGAATATTCCAAAAATCGAACAAAAGTAACAGAGAGAGTATAACTATTAATTTAACAAAGAACTAACTAACTTTCCCCAATGCGTCTTTTGTAGATCTACCTTTACAAAAAACACTTTTATTCATACCTATCTATTCGAAATAATATGACAGCTTATTAAATGCATTGGAGGAAGAGAAGACATTTTAATTACAGTATGTATTAATAAATTAGTACTTTCTCAGTCAGTGTTGGCAGCAAAGATGAATCTCCACAGTTATGGACATGTGAACTTTTAATAGACAAACGTACATATAAAGACTACATATTTAGAGATTAGTTTTTTTTTTTTTTTTATAATTTTAATTTAATTTAATTATTTTAATAAAAGATTTCTTTCTTATGTCTGTGAGCTGGGGCCTGTACCATGATGGTGGCTAAACAAACTCAGGGTTACAGGATTAGTTTTGGGTTGACAAATCCAAACTGATGCAATCAGGCATTATTTGTACCATGATGAAGCTCATCAACTTTCTTTGTTAACCCAAGCTTGATCCTGAGTTAATGAAGCACGTGTACATGAAAGTGTGACATCAGCAATAAGCAGCCAATCACATGCTTTTAAACTTTCATTCACTTCTTGGAAGGGAGTCAGATTCACTAACAAAGATTAAAAGATTGAGCAAAATGAGGAATTTCAACACATTTACAAAGCAAGATGAAACAATCTTTAAATGAAAGAGGAAAACTTGAGGAAAAAAAACAAAACAAAAAACTTGCAAGTAAGCTGTATTATCTATGTTTATATTCATTTAAAAGCCTATTACTATTAAACTAAAATGGCTTGTGTAATAGATTATATAAATAATTAAGTAATTTAATTATTTAAGTAATCTAAAAAAAATCTGATGATTTTATCTTTAAACAATGTTTTACTATGCAGTGTGTAATGATATGCTGGAAGTGCCAGTGTAACTTAGAGGATGGCACTTCCAGCCCCCTTGTTATATGTTGTATTTTCCCCCTCAATATATGTTCTGTCACCTGTGCTCCCTGTCTCCACCCACCTCATGTGTTGTCTTAGTAACCAATGTATTCTCTGCCTTCCTCATGTGTCTCCATAGTAACTGATATGTTCTCTGCCCCTTTCATGTCATTAACCCCTG